>QEAN01000152.1:0-13943 GCA_006535955.1 Synchytrium endobioticum | reverse complement strand
CAATGAATCGTCCATCGTTCGTGATGACTGCAATCGTTTCTATTACAGTGAGAGATTGAATGTAGGTAGTGCGATGATGGGGAGGATGTTTGTAAAGACGGCGCTTACTATCCACAAAGGCCTCTAGTTCGTTCGACATGTCCGGGCAAACTGTGGTGGATGTGTGCACGAACTGACTGCACGTAAAGGTGATATACGACAGAGACACAGTAGGAAGACCTTGCCGTTACTGTGCAGAGATGTATCTGATACGAATGCATTCGGAAACAGAAAAAACAATACAGGCTGCAGACTTTTTAGAACAGGCCGTGGGGGACATTGGACATCAAGCTGAGACATTTGATGAAGAATGTAGGGTTCGGGTAGTAAACAACTAGACACTACAAAATCTCTGACGTACAGTGCATATGACTAGACATGAGGAAACAGAAACACGTATATATAATTTCAAAAACCAAAGTGACAAGCTGAATCACAGGATTTGCTCCACATGCTTGGCAATCTCTTCAGGGGTAGCCAAGGACGAGAATCGCTGCACGACTTGGCCGTCCTTATTGACCAAGAACTAGAAGAATAAAAGTGTGAGTATCAGAGCGTGCAGCGCCAATGATGTACCTTTTCAAAGTTCCACTTGACGGCTTGTAAACCAAGCTGGCTCTTTCGGGCCTTGAGCCATTGGTAGACTTCATGTGTGTTTGGACCGTTGACGTCAACCTTGGACATCTGTTATTGGGGGGGTGTGTGTGTGGGGTCACATGGGAGTGTGCGCACAAACACGTGAGCGAGACTCACCATTGGAAAGGTAACACCATAGTTACGTTGACAGAAGACGCCAATGTCTTGTTCACTTGCAGATTCCTACGTGGGAGAGAATGGTCGGTTATCGCTGACTGATCCATGAGTGGGGGGACACAGTGCGCGCATACTTGAGATCCGAACTGGTTGCATGGGAAGCCCAGTATGACGAAGCCCTTGTCATGCAGTCGCTCATACAGGGTTTGTAGGCCAGCGTACTGTGGACTGGTTGGGGGGGGGTAGTGTTGGGATGTGTTAGTGTGGGCTAGCTAGTGGAGACACAGGGCGGATGTATTTACGTGAAGCCACAAGCGGAAGCGGTGTTGACGATGAGGACGGTCTTGCCTAATGATTGTGGTTGGTTGGGTTGTTGGGTCCGGTGCAGGTGCAAGGTGACAGCGGATGTTGCAGCGGCACCATATAACTAGTAGTACCAGTACCCGTACTGGCAATAGACAATAGACGCACAGACATACCTTTGAGTTGATCGAATGGATAGGGCTTGCCAGTCAATGTGGCGGCATTGAGATCATAGAAGCTGGAGGAGTCGGCAGTCATTTTGGTTCGACGAGCTTGGAATCCAGATGCTAGCATGAGAGTAGGGGGGCTTAGTCGGCGGTAAGCGACGGCTATGGCGGCTGCGAGAGCGGGAACGGATGCGGTGTATCCCATGTGGCCTCGGGCGGGTCTGCTGTACTCACCGGAGCTGAATGAGACGGCGCGCTTTGACGGGATGTGGTGTGATGTGATGTGATGTGGAAGCACGGCCCCACCCGAGCCACATCCAGTCCATTCTCAGATCACGCTATGATGCCGGGCGCTGTCTCTGTTTGTGCATAGCCGCGCACTCTTTCCCTCGGACTCGCACTTGCTCTCATTCGCGTGTTGCGATCCAATCCATTTAATCCATTCTGTCCCATTTCAGGCCCATTCCATTCCAGCCCATTCCAGCCCAGGCACGCACCATCCAGAACAATGCTCCCTCCTGCCGGCTCTCCTGAAGCCCCACCGCCACATTATGCGCCATCCGCCCCCACCCTCGATGACAAGTACCAGCCCCTCAAGTCCCCGAGAGCCACCAGCTGTTGCTGCGGTAGATTAAGCAGAAACGCATGTCTGGGATGGACCATCTGTGCCCTGCTTACATGTATTGCCATTGCCCTGATCCTCTTTTTCTGCATCCCGCGAGAACCGGTCTTTGATTTTTACGGGTACGTTGGTCTCGCCTCCCCCCCCCCCGCCACTCCACCCCTCAAAGCTAACTGGAAATCCACATAGCGTCACATACATGAATCAGACTACCGTCAGCGTCGTCAACGGTGGACCTGTCGTTACCTTTAACATCGGCACAAACATTTCCCTCGTCAACCCTGGATACTACCCCGTCACTGTCGCAATCATCGATGTAACTGGTGCGCCCATTGTCAGAGGCCAGTCATCGCAAACAATGAAGGCCAATGGGTCGCTATCGTCCGTTTATCTGCCGTCTCAGCGCAATGTGTCTGTAATCCTGTAAGCATGTCTAGCTGACGTGACGTGACGTGACGAGATGAATGACGCTCACTGAATGGCCAACCCCATAGCCCCATCACAGTGACGTACAACGCAAGCTCAGTCGCCGCCGCCCTAGCAGATCCCTTCTGGGTTGATATGCTGCAGGCCTGTGGATTGGTCCCCTTTTCCACACCCAGACCCCTGACAGTAAGTCTGTCCCTCCATGTGTTAACTGCATATTCTATCATACTACCATGAATCACTCTAGTTCCAATACAATACTCTTGGTTGGCTGCAGGGATTGGACTGGGTTAAAGTCACGAGGACAGGAACCTTGAACTACACTTGCCAAATCAATGCCACTGATATTACCAGAGCCCTCGGGGGTCGTCTAATTTAGAATTGAAAATGACATTTGCATTTGCGTTTGCACCGCAAGCCAGTTTTGCATTTTTGTAGTCTAGCGAAACTAATCATGCTGTACTAATTATGTATTATAATAGAATAATAAAACAATTTATTTATTCATTCACCCATGGAAACCATGAAACCAAAGTGTACACCTAGTACTAATTTTTACACGGCTCGCATATATCATGGTATCGACTACCAATACCTCGTGCAAGAAAAACAAAACAAAATTGCCTGCCCAAATCACAGACACGAGTAACTTAGTGCTGCCTTTTTTGCAAATCAAATGGTCTGTTTTCATTGGCTAAATCTCGAAGATACCGTAAAAGCTCCTCGACCTCGGCTTCTCTCGCAGCAGAGATGCTACTGGTACCACTACTACTACTACTACTACTACTACTACTTGTACCACTTGCAGACTCGACCGCTGATGATGTGAAACTACCAGATACAGACACACAGGGCAGTTCTACCTCATAATGAGGGGATGGGACATGGATACCATTGGTGTTGAGCCAGTCGTGTGCATCTTCCAACGAGGATACTGGGAGCGGTACCAACAATTCCATGACGCCCACTTCCTTGCCTAGCAGAGAGAGCGTGACAAGAGCGTTAAGCGTTAACCCAATGCCGGATCGAGAAGCGAGACGGAACTAGGACACTACCTTGTACTAGATAGGAGCTTGGTTTTATACCGGCAGCATCCAGCTTTTCCAACGTGGCAGCTATAATATACAAATGAGTCTTTTGCAATCTAGCCGTCGAGCGTATCTCGCGGCTTATTTCCTTGATGGACCTGTTGATATCCAGATTCATGTCGAGTGCAGCGGTGAGAAACATTGACAGACGGACATTACTAGCCGAGACAGCAGCTACGGTGCTGGTGGCGATGGGCATTTCAATTTCAGTTGGAAATGCCGAGGGTTTGAACGACGGTAGAGAGCTGCGACGGATGGCTTCGATTAATCCTTCCAATGGGACGGACAGCGATGTGGCGTGTCGTTTGGTTGCAAGCTGTGCGCCGGTTGGATATATGCCAATCAGGGAGGCGGGGCTCGTGTACAGGTTTCTGTAGGCATGGAATGTGGGATGGGGGTGTTGTGCAGCAGTGCTACAGGATCGCATCAGCTGCTTTCGTATGCCTCCATATGGGGCTGAGCGTAGGGGGAGGGCAGCAAAGGCAAACTTTTGGTGGATGGAGGGCGCTAGCCATCGGAGTGCATATGATGGTAGTGCATACGACGGGGGAGCGAAATGAATCTAGATTGTCGGCATACAGGGTATTAGCACTATGGTCACATGGGGCCACCACTCTCAAGGACTTGCCTTTGGCACGATAACGGGAGCAGGCGAGACGAATACGCTGGTAAACTGGGCAATGCGAGTTGAAACGACCTGCTGTATGAGGCGGAAGCTTTTGAAGAATCTTGCCATTTCCTCCTATATCTCCTCGGTCTTTGCAACTCGGCTACAATAGCGCAAGGTGAGTTGCGAGTTGGTTGCGTGATGCGTGCGTTGTGGATACAAGATGGCCGTCGATCCGTCGCCAAGGAAAGACATTTATTCAATTCATCTTGCGTCCGACGCTTGATATTGCACTGAGCCCATATATAGCATTCTGTATAAGTATAAAAAGGGGGCAAATTTGCATATATTTTCATATATATGTATACATAGCATATAGTATATATCGTATAACAATGTTTTAACACACAAAACAGGGCTTTCTACCAACTGATAGTAGGATTGTATATATTTCCGTCTATGCCCCACCATACGACATATGACATATGACATATGATTCGATCCGTGTCGAGCAGATGGTGGGCCCAGAGCCGGCTTCGCAGACTTGTGGTAGGACTGCCGATAGTCGAATAGTCGATAGTACATACCGTGGAAAGGCAAAACTTTGCGACTTTACCCTCGGACCGGACCGGACCGGACGACACTGAGAATGCGTAAGCTCAACCATGGATCCGACTGCCCATCCTTTGCGCTATATATCATGCCATATGATAGTACTCCCTGTCCTGTGCGGACGTGCTCGTATTGCAGTATGGCAGCATAAACTCCGCTTAGCTATATATATATACATATATATACACATTTATATCCATATATCTTACATATGCCCCACGAGTTGGATTGATCGGAGTAGATCCTGTACAGTTCCCGGTCAAGCAGAGAATGTCCGCATGCTCAACGCCGTCCGATAATACTGATAGCAGCCCCGCACCACCAGTAGCCACCAAGCGGAGAGTGCTGACCTACGGCAAACGAACTCAGTCCAGATTCATTATCAAGCCACCATCCAAGGAATGGAATGTATCTCCTGTTGAATCATCCCGCGCTGCCTCGTCCATATTCCCCATCGACCTGGATGACAATGACAACAGCACTGCATCCGCCTCGCCATTGATGACATTCCCAAAATACACGCGACCTATTGAGAAAAAGAAGCCGAAGCCTACCGAAAACCCCCATAATGAAAGCGGAAAGCTCCGCAAGCACGGTGCAAGGCCACCCGGCAAGGAGAATCAAGCATCGCCCCTACCCTTTTCTCGAAAGGCCACGCTACAAGGATGTGAAAGGAAGCCGCTGGGTAGTGTATCTTCCAACGCAATCAATAGTCGTACGCAGTCGTCAAAATCACCCGTGAGACCACCCCTGAGGACCCTCGCCACTCCACCGCCAACTACCAAATCATGCAACTCTTCAGTGAGCCAACCAACCAATACTCTGACTTTACAATCAGTGCCAACTACCCCCTTCAAAGTACCGCAGTTGAAAGCCTGTCCTAGCCGGCCCCATGATGCGGGTGTTGCTGAAAACCCCAAGGATTCGCCATTGACGACTGTGCGCAGAGGGGTGCAACGAATAGCATTATCTAGCCCACACACATCATCGTCGCCACAATCTCTAGGAGTACATAATGTAAAAACTCCTAGTACTGGATACGGTAGATTGTCCATTCAGCATGACTCGACAACCCCGGATCATTCATCGACCCCTTTGTCAGCATCATTACCCTCTCCAATCCTCACCCCTCCCCAGGTAATATTGGGAGTGTGGCGGCTTTTCAAGGCCTCGGCCTCCGCTGACCCTGATCAATCCGCTACAATTCTCTAGACACCGCTACAAGAATTACTGGACATGTGCGGCCAAACAAGCCCCATCACATTTGAATCCTTCCTCTCCAAAAGTGCAATACAGACTGCTAGAAAACTGGGCGAGGCAACCTTTTCTGAAGTGTACTGTATCTCTCATCCCAACTCACCCAACGAGCCTGCTGCTGTAAAGATACTGCCATTTGATGGACGTGTGCCCGTCAATGGATGTATACAGCAAACTGCTCATGCAGTGCTACAAGAATTTAGAATAACTCGCATTATGGGTGATTTGCAAAATGTAACTGGCGCCGCTTTCGTCCCCGTCGTAAAGTATGCCCACTCTGCTGCGTGTTGCAGCCGCAACTGCAACTAAAACTGCACTGCATTCATCACATAAAACTCTCACTCATTCCGTCATTCAGATTGGGAATCATTCGTGACCTCTATCCGCAGGGCT
This sequence comes from Synchytrium endobioticum, assembly GCA_006535955.1. Taxonomy (NCBI): domain Eukaryota; kingdom Fungi; phylum Chytridiomycota; class Chytridiomycetes; order Synchytriales; family Synchytriaceae; genus Synchytrium; species Synchytrium endobioticum. Next base: position 7,676 of record QEAN01000152.1, on the reverse strand, counting down.
TACTCGATGAGTGGGATCGTTGGGATAAAGAGCACGAATCGGAAAGTGACCGGCCTGGTGAGCACACAATACAATACCAAGCTAGCACTATGACGTCCAACATTCACACCAACTACACCTACAGATTATCTACCACCTGACCAGTTGTATGCCATACTGGTCTTGGAGCATGCCGGTACAGATCTGGAGCATTCGAAACTCAGGACTTGGAAACAGGCCAGGAGTTTGCTTGGCCAGGCAGTAGCTAGTTTTAGCATAGCAGAGCGAGTTGAGCTAATCCGCTAGTTGCTGCCAGTCATTCGGCCTGATGCTGACCAATAGATTCCCATAGGAGGCTGAATTCGAGCATCGTGATTTGGTCAGTCGTGTTTTGAATGTGTTGAATGCTTCTGGATGAACTCGGATTGGGAATCAAAATATGCAACCTTGAATAGCACTGGGGCAACTTTATGCTCAAGCCCACAAAGGAAGCTATCGTGACATACCGGCTGCCGTCAGAGTCGATTGTAATCAAAACTTTGAATTTGCGAGCGACTATCATTGACTATACTCTATCCCGCGTTCACTGCCGTAAGAATCCATATTTACTTTCTTCCGTTTTTGTCTAGTCGGCTTGGGCCTTGGCTCACACGCAGTGCGTTGCATTAGGACAACGAAAGGTGACGTGTTTCCTAGCTTTGGATGATGAAGACTATTTCAATGGGGAAGGAGACTATCAATTTGACTGTTATCGTATCATGAGACAAGAGACCAACCGAGATTGGGCAGGATATTATCCGAGAACCAATGTGGTATGGTTGCATTATCTGGCACTCAAGATCTTGACAAAGTTACCAAAAACAAAATCTCTTGGCCGCAAGGAGTTTACCGACTTTGTAGACAGAATATTAAAGTACAGGACTTGTGATGAGATGATGAGAAAAGATGCGTACTTGAGAGACACTTTGACTATAAAGGTGGACCGTAGCGTAGACGACACACTCGCAGAGGCTGTAAATAATGCTCGTATATGAGCTAGTTCCAAGATGGTGTAAATGAACATAAATCCAGCAATACCAGGGCCCAAGGCCGCATGAACAATGCACAGCCAAACTTTGTGTAATAACAACCAACAAGAATAACAAGCAATTTATATTATGCCAACAAACTTTTGGCCTGCCAGCAATACGCGAACTACGAATCGTTACTACACTGTGCTTATTAGGCGCTCATTCATGTCCTTGACTTCGCCGTTAATCTCTTCATACAGTGCTTTGATGTCATCCTTGACTTGGATCATGACACACGACGTCGGTCGTTTGGTGACCCCGGCGTACCCCAAATCCTCCTTGGAGGGCACATAGCAGTACGGGACATTGTTTTCCTCGCACAGGATGGGAATGTGTGTGATCACGTCAATGGGGGATATATCACCAGCGATGACGACCACCCTGTCCGACAGCGCGAGTTAGCGCAGCACCTCTGGGAGCGTCTGCAAGCGAACACCCGACAATTGTAAACAAGCATACACACCCCTTTTGGCCCTTTCGCAGCGCCTTGACGACCTCCTTGACGCCGCGCCTGACGCTCTTGACCTTTGCAGCTACAGATTGGCATACAGGCGTAAGCTTACGTACGCATGCGGATGCACACAGCGAACCTTTGCGGACAGCCCTGTACACCTTCTTGGTGAGTTTCTTGCCGGCCAGCGGATGCGCAATGGGGCTGAGCGCCCGCAGACGGGTCTCATACGACGTCTGGCTGCCCGCCTTGCCATCCTCGGCATCTCCATCTGGGCCATCCGTGGTTTTCTTTCTGGCGGCGATGTCCGGGGACGCTGCCGCCGCCGCGGCGCCGGGTGCGTCGCCATCCATGGCCGGGCCGTCGTCGGCCGCTGCGTCCGCTTGTCGGTTCTTTTTCGCCATGATCGGAGCTGTGCACGCTTGTTGAGAAACGAAGCCGGCGCCAACGATTGATTGCAGAACCCAAAAAAAAACAAAAATAAACCACAGACAGACATGGCACACGAGGCACACGAGTACCTCGAGGAGTTCCTGCACAGTACGCACCCATGGCGCCGCCATCATCGCGCTCGCTGACGCTGCGTTCTAGGCATCGACACGATCCACGACGACGTGCGCCACGTGTTCACCGAGCTGCATCACAAGGACGTCGTGTTCCACGGGCTGCGCCGGGACATTGCGCATATGGATATCGACGCGGGGGTGGTATCTGCGCGCCGCGCGTTCCGCGCCGCGCAAGACGTTGCGGATGACAAGATCGGGGATGTCGAGCGCACGCGCCGCCTGATCGATGCGTGTTATCGCAGGCTGTGCGATGATGTAGCGAGGATGACAAAGGCGCGCAGCGCGTACTGTGTGTCGATGCCGGTTGGCCCGCTTGCGCCGTGTGGGATGGCGGAGCTGCGGGCTGTGGATGCATGTGCGTGGCTTGCTGAACTGGGACGGCGGACGGCGGCCTCGGACTGACGGGTTTCTTTGTGCTAGGCACGCACGGCACCGTGGAGAGTGAGCATGTCGCGCGACGCAAGTCCGCTCCGAAAATCGAGGGACCGGGCTCGGTGCATTGTGCGTCGTCTGCGGAGGCGGCGAGGCCCCGGAAGCACAGAAAAAAGGCGTGCGTGTACTCCCCCCCCTCCGCCCCCGGGTGTGCCCTATTACGCGTCTGATATACCGTCTCCTAGGCCGGCGTCGGGATCCACCCACGAGGGAGAAAATAGTGGTGTCGCGCCCGAAGCGGAACTGAGCAGGGAAGACGCAGATGACAAGCTGTATTGTTTCTGTCAGCAAGTATCCTTTGGCGCCATGGTTGCTTGCGATAACGAGGTATGTTCCACGGAAAGCCCATGCGCTGGGCCTGACGCCATGTCATTATAGAATTGTGAGATCGAATGGTTCCATTTGGGATGCGCAGGATTGCAAGAGGTGCCTGTTGGGGCGTGGTTTTGCTCGGTATGTCTGGCCAACAAGGCTGGTGGTTCAACAGCAAGCACTGCCCCACAAAGGGCCTCGGACCATAAACCGAAACGACACCGCACTTGACGCTGCGAAACGTAGAGACACGGAGAAAATATTTGGGTCATATATCATAGACAATATAAACACAGAGCTGTTTAAACTCACATGCATATCACTGAATCTGCCGCTACCGCTGGTGCAAAGTAGACTTCTCTTCCTCTTTCAACCGTTTCATCAACCTTTGTAATCGTTCCGACGTCTTGACTACATCCATAAGGACATGCCGTTTGTGGGAAAACCATTTCCGTTGGTCAGCAAATGATGCTGCAACATCGTCTAACGACAGACTAGGCGCGGACGCGTCCATGTCCATGATCTGATCAACGTGATATGGGTAGGTGAGTGTCCCACATGAGTAAACATTCCACGGCTGGGATACCTTTGTCTTGGTAGAGTCAGTCGCAAACATTCGAAAATCCACTGTGAGCATGTGCAATAGTTCAGCACATGATGTCGTTACGACAGAGACATCTTCCCACGGCACCCTCTGGGTACCGAGCCCGCCTGAGGGCAAAGTCGATGTGGCTGTAGCATTCATCATAAATGTGGTCGTAGCATTGTTGTGGGGTCGTGTAAGGACCAGACCTGGCACATGGCCTTCTCCAAACATTTCTCCAACATTGATCTGCTTGATGACGACAGGGCGATGAACAACGGATATGTGTGTGGGTAATGATGCTTTGAACGTTTCCGACTTGATATCAACTCCTGGTGGCGCGGCTTTGAGTATGACGTTGCCTTTATGGCTCTTGTGTTGTAAAAACGGCAGGATCTTGACAATCTGACATGACCCAGACAGTAAAAAGAACACTGCTGAATTGCTGTCTGGGTTGCCTTCTGCGAATATGACTGACTCGCTCATATCTGGTATGACCGGATTTGAGAGCTCGAGGCTTGAGATGACATCGAGATAAAAAGAACTGCTTACATTTCTTAAAGGTGCAGTACCGCATCAGGGTAGCAGGATCAGCGCTCATAGTTTTCAGAATAGGAAATCGACTCAACAGCTTCAGATTCCGAGTATTGCTTTGAGCTCGAGACATTGCCAATACTACTTCCACTGCATCAGGATCAACAGATATGAATTCACATGGTGTTTTTGTGATTATAGTGGCTGAGCGGGTCGGTATGTTTGACACAAAAGCCAATTCTCCTATACATGCACCGGTTGTCAGTTCAGCCATTATGACCATTGGGGGTCTGTCAGATTTCATCTTTCGTGTCATTGCCCACGGGGTGCTTGGGCGCACAGCCATGTGGTCGGCTGTGCGGATGTTTTGATTCTGGAGAACATTGACTTGGCCGCTGATTATGATAAACATGTTTCCGACTGGGTGATTTTGCCTTACGATCATACGGTTCGCACCCCATTTCTTGTAGTGCCCTTCTTTCAAAAAGTGCTTTTGGCCCCTGATTTTTTGGAATTGCTCATGAGCTACATGTGCGTCATGGCATGTAAATAGGGTTGCAATACTTACTCGACCGGCCATTTGCTAAAAGCCCGCAGTCCAGCAAAAAAACGCTGCAAACGTTCTACATCTTCTGCGGTTCGGTTCCCAGCTGTCTGATTCAAGATATCTCTGATGCTGTCTGGTATCATTCCGCTGTACTGTTGATAAGGAGGATTACCGGCATTGGCAGGGGACATAGATGCAGCGGCTTCTACTAGTGCTGCCAGCGATGGGCTGGCACCTACAGAAGCGCTAGGTTTTGAGTCGAGGCGCTCAGGATCCTCGCTGAAGGCATCGTGGTAATCCCAGCCACGCTCCATCATCGTGGCCAGCGGCCGTGCGAGTATTTTGACGAATCGTACGCAATGTCGCACCAACACAAACACACGACGTATTCTGGCCGCGGCCAATCGATTCCAATTGCGTTTCCCCAGCTCGCAACTAATGGACTTGGCTCCACCCAAAAACAATGTTCGGGAACCACTTGATAATGACTCGTGGACGGAGCTTTCCGGTGACAGCGACATGGCAGAATTTGATCCAAGCGTGGCGAGAGAATGGTTGCTTGTTATGGGGTCGCTCAGGAGCATACCGGCATCGTCACTGGATCGTCGTATCATAATGTGCGGACCAAGCCTGTTCTCGTCTATTGCGCCGTCGGGCGACAGTCGGCGTGAGTGCGCGGATGCTTCACGCAGACGTTCGGATTCCACATAAGAGAGGCCTTCTTTGAAATCCTTGTACCACTGCTCCTTGGTTCGGTCGTCCACGAATTTGCGAGCAAGTCGCCTGGTCTGCTCGCCACATCCCTGCTTTGGGAGGCGATGGAGGCGATGCGAGTCGGGACGAGACATCCCGTCGTAGCTGCTCGTACCGCACAGCAGGACTTTGCGTCAAAGCTGTGACGGTGACACCCAACCGACTTACGTTCGTAGTGAGAAAGATGTGATTCTCCGGCCAGTCCAATCATGGTCCAATCAGGCTCGTTGGGCGAGTGATGTTTAGAAAGGAGCGTTCCTGGGCTGGATGGGTGGCGCGAGGTTGGTTGGCGAGAGCGAGGGCGTGTCGCGCGGCAGTTCAAACGATCGCTCCCGCGTGACAGGGATGAATACGAGATGGAAACGCCTCATACGCGAAGAGAAGCTTCTCATTAGCTATCAATAACTATACATCACGTGTTATACGTAGTTGTTGTCCATGACATGCCACGTGCCTCTGGGTGTGCAAATATAAAAGCACACCTTGTCGCCCATTGCATCCAACTATCCTTTCGCTTGCTGCACCGACGGAGTCATGACAAGTGTATCATTTATTAAGAGACATTACATGACGAATAGCGCTAACATCTCATTCAACTTATAGTCCAAGCAGTATCCTTGTTCTCGGATTTGATTTTTTTCATGACCGATTGCTAAGACAACCACACAACACAGATTAGGCACTGGGAGATCAGAAATTTATCTCCCATCATCTCCCAAGAACTCGCTACACGAGCGGAACACGTATTTTACCACACAATCACCGGTTATACACAATCGTCTTTCCGTACGTCGTACACCACGTATAGTTGAATTAAGCTGTCCACAGACGCGACCCCCTCCCCTTTCCATTTACCAGCCGAGAGACACACCAATAGACCAACCCACCATTCAAGACAAGTCATTTTCAGAAAAAAATGTAAGTTATTGTCTGATATGTGATAGATGGATGGATGATGGATGGCAGACACAAGCTAAGGCCCTTATCCCCAAACCATAGATAATTTATTTTGTATATAAAGTTCCTATAGGAAAAAAGTCAAAAAGCAATAAAACAGAAAAAAAGCAAAAATGTATGTACCATTTCGGAGGTTTGCAAACAGTTGCACTGGAATTTCTAACCTGTCTTTAAATCATAGAGATACCCCCAAGTCACCCAAAGGGTTAGAAATCCAAGCTCGTGTATAACTTCCCTTGGTACGTTTGTTACGAATTCTGCAGTTTTGGAGGTGGTGGAAGTAATGGATATGATGAAAGTCTTTTGAATGGGACAATTTGCCATCTTGAAGCTGTTTTAGTCAATCTGGTAACTAATGCTACCAATTCCTCGCATTAGACTCCACCATCAACATCCATGGGTATTAAATACTTTTGGAAGTACTTGACGTCACTCAATGTCGTCAAGGAAAAGTTGGTCGGTTGACTCTAAGCTGCTGTTTGGAGTCATGGGCAACGCCGCTCCAAAAGGTGTGCCTGGAGGGCTGAGGGGTGTTGACGGGGAGTGCCGCAAAGGCCGGGTGTACGTCGACATCCTTGGTTGCTTCTACACGGAGACTATTCGATGTGTAGAACTCGGCCACCCCTCCCGACCCTGTAACTTTGCCACTTTTATACAGAAGCTGAAAAGTATTTCTCCTGATGGTGGCACCGTATTTGTCATCGACGGTGCCCCCACTTCTGCCAAGTCAGACTAGCATGAAGCGCCATCGGGAATAGGGCAAAGTGGTTGATGAGTTGGACAAGGTAGCTGCTTCCATGAAGCAGTCGGCTGACGATGGCAGAAAGAGAATGCCAAAGTCCTTTTATGAAAAGTTAGATCGGTTGACACGTCGCTCGTTCCTCGTGAATGACGACGTCAAGGCCGGTCTAGCCGCCGCTCTGGAAGCAAAGTTCAAGGTCGAGAAGGCACCCGGTGAGGCTGATGTATACATTTGCCGGGTAGCGACTGGTGAGTGAAATTTGCATGTTTTTATTGGATATTGTGTATGGATGTTGTGGGAATTGCTCTCAGTTATCAAACGCTTGAATAAGAAAACGTTTCTCTATTAGACCTTGACATTGCCGTCTCTGGGGATTCAGACGTCTTTTGCTACAGGAATGTCAAGACAATGGTCAAGCCAACACGCCATAGATGGCAGTACGTTTTCAACGTACTGGACAAGAGTCTCGCATTGAGGAAGATGAGGCTCAATGCCGATGACCTTGTCGTCCTCGCTGTTGTATCGGGGAATGATTACGAAAGTAACCTCCCCGGTAAAGCCATCGTGACCAACGTCAAGATATCTCAAAAAATCAAGGAAAAGGGAGACTTTTCAAAGGCGGAGATGCTCAAAAAGTATTTCCAACTTTGTCAGTCAGACAGTAACTTTGATGTGGCAAAAGGCGTCTTTTTCAACTTTGACGAAGGCAAAGTCCTCGATCCCCTGGATCGTTCCAAGGGACTAGAAAAA
>QEAN01000151.1:30214-44093 GCA_006535955.1 Synchytrium endobioticum | reverse complement strand
GCAGTCGCACCAACGCATCGACACAACCATCCTCTGTCAGCACATATTACAAATCACACGTGCTGCAGCCGAAAGCGTTGCCGACAAGTCGGAGCTTTGGGAACGAGTCTTTAGGCTGAATGGCAAGGCTTTCCGATCACGTGGGGGTATGGTCTTTGACGGGTGAGTTGAATGGTTCATGGTGCATGCATGCTTACCATGGCTCACTAGCATCGTCCCCTAGGATGATATCAACCAACGGAACTGACGTCAGCGTTTATCTGAAGCATCCGAATGCTCACCGCCGTGGCTCCGCACGTAAATCAAAAGCCGGTCTCCAAGCCGAGGTCAAGCAACTGTATATAGATAACCACCTGCAGGAGCTTCGGTCCACGCCAAATATCGTCGCCATCGATGCGAACAAGCGGGACATCCTCTATTGCCAGGATCGAAACAGTAACAACAACCTTCGGTATACGTCGAACCAGCGGTCCAAGGAAACGGGAAGCCGCCACTACCGCAAGCAGAAAGAAGCCCTGAGGTCCAGCCATGGTATCGACGTCATAGATTCGAACATACCGACACACAAGACCATGGATTTGCAAGGGTATTGTCGGTATCTTATATATAGATCAGCTACCACCGTCTCGGGGCCACGTCAAGCCTTCCACATTCCAGAGAGCGGCCCATGGATCTAGTTTCTCGGGTTCAGAGGCACGCCGTACAATGTTCCAGCCCTTCGCGGTTTTTTTCTTTAACAGGCGCCTGACAGTGTTTAGAAGGAAAGACCACTAGTTAGAATATTTTATCCGATTCATTTCTCGCTGGATCGAACCGCTAGTAATATACATCGGTTTACTATTATATTATAAATGAAGAGCAGTCCTGTATTTTAAAATGTCAACCGCGTAAAATGGAGCATCGGGCAGTCCGTCTCCAATGCCATGCCATGTTCAAATGGCAAATGTTTTTTGGCGACCCCTATGCACCAACTTCCCATTCCAACATCTTCATATTCCATACCATTGACTCGTAACAATGACATTTGCTCCAACGCATGTAACCCGACATGTCCGACGCCTCGCAGCCGCATGCCCGCAGATCGCAAGTGCCATGCAAATGCATTTCCTCGATATCCAACGCGGCCAGCAACCGGCCTCAACACAGATCAAGCGGGGCTTCCGCACAACCGCACGAGCACAGACGTGCACAATCCAGAAGCACGCCACGGGTCTCACAATCGACTTCCACGATGGCCACCGCCCATCCGCATTCCACTACAGATGGCTCCGAGATGCATGCCAATGCGACCAGTGCGTACACCCACACAGTCACCAGAAGCTGCATTCGTCCGGCGACGTGGTGGCCGCGCGTCCCGCCACGGTGGCGATTGCCGATGCGCACGGCCACGTGGTTGCGCCTGTGACGGGCAGCACACGCGTCGATGACGACGGGGGCGTGGTGGCTGTGACGTGGCATGCGGACTCGCTGCGTCCGGCGCTGCGTGGACCGCAGCCACGCCATGCCAGCATGTATCCCCTTGCGTTTCTGCGCACATACCGCCCCGGCAGCATGGACGGCCCCCGCGCGCACCCGTTCGCAACGCGGCCGTGGACCGCATCGGATTTTGATTCCGCCGAAAACACATTCTTGGCTTACCAGGAAGCCATTGCAACGGAAAAGGGGTTGTGGCTGCTGCTGGACACGTTGAGAAAATATGGACTGTGCTTTCTACGAGGCGTGCCTGACGACGAGATGGCCGTCGAACGATTGGCTAGCCGATTTGGGTGTACACGCAACACGTTTTATGGGACGAGCTGGAATGTGAAGAGTGTTCCCCAGGCTAGAAATATCGCGTACACGAGTTTGCATCTGGGGCTGCACATGGATTTGCTGTGAGTTGGACATGAGAGTGTCGTTTTGCCGGTGGTTTACTCTTCAATTGCAAACCATAGGTACTTTGAAGCGCCACCGGGATTGCAGTTTTTACATTGTCTCAAAAATTCAGTGCAGGGTGGTACCTCTATATTTGTAGACGCATTCAAAGCAGTAGAGTTGTTAAAGGCTAGATCTCCGGAAGCATATCATACTCTGGTCAGGACACCGGTGACATTCCATTACAGTATGTGCTTCAATGAGACTGGTTCCGTGCAAGTCATTTTTCTCTTATGAAAATGAAACTTAGATAATGACGGCCATCATATGGAATACCACCACCCAACAATCTCAATTAGCGACCCACCATCAGTAGATCCAATGACCGTATACTATGCACCACCGTTCCAGGGCCCACTACAAATAGAGGGTGGATTAGAAGCCCAGGAGATGTTCTTCACAGCCTTCCGCCTATTTGAAGATGTGTTACAAAGCCAAGACATGGTATATGAGCGACGACTAGATCCAGGCGATTGTGTTGTATTTGCTAATAGGAGAATTCTTCACGGCAGAACGCAGTTTGATGTATCGACGGGCGAGAGACATTTGAAGGGTACTTATGTGGATTGGGACGACTTCAAGGACAAAACGCGGGTCCTTGATAAGAGGTATGCATAGAGGGAATGTATAGGAAACGATTAAATTGCTAATAAATTACATATCTACATTAATATATTTGATCTTACTCAATATAATACACGACACACACACGTTTCGCCTGGTATAGTGTGTCATGCAAATGGGTTGTGAATTTCAAACATGAGGGATTCTGGTGGGTCAACAGAAGGTAGTAAAAGATTGTCTGGAATTGTCAAGAAATCTAAGTTGTTCATGAATCACGTTAGGATATCGCAAAAGAAATGGCGAATCGTCAAAACTAATACCTGACTCGTGATCATTCTCGGAATGAGAGACAGAGGGCTCTTCGACAAAGTTCAACTCGTTTGGGTCTGACTTGAGAAATGATTCACGAATGGCAGGACTGACAAATGCATCAAGCGGTGGTTTGCTCAAGAACTCCAAGTCTACTTCTGGATAATCGGTTTCTGGTTCCCAATAGTCCTCTACCCAATCGTAAGGTTAGCAATGGACGAGCTCAAGATAACAGAAAGAGCGATTACCGTAGCGAATACTAGGTGCCATATACTCAATGTCCGTGTCACCATCATCTTCTTCAATAGTTTGTTCTGGGATAGCTGTAAGCGAATCGAGGGTAATTGACTTTGATTCGGTATCTGGGGCCTCTCGACGGATGGTATCTGACTCCAGCTCGTCTTCATGGTCGTCAAGTTGTAGAGGTGTTTGCATCAGATGCAACATATCTGCGAGAGCTGGAGCTGGTGTGTGAACGGCTGGAGCGGAACGATCCTTGGGCTTCTTCTTACTAGCAGTTACTTTTTGGAAGGCTTCAAGTGGTGAAGCTAACGAGACAGACTTTTTGGGGACAGTGTTTTTTTGAGCAATGGCATTATTATCTTTGAAAGTGCTTGTGTGTAATGCTTTGGCAGGGGTCTTGTTTGTGATATCCTTCAATGGTCTGGCCGTTGATCGGTCGACAGTAACATCCTTGGTTGAGGCAGCATCGAACTTAACTTTGCCCTTGCCAGCGGTAGTAGTAGTAACCTTTGTGAAATCTATGATAGATATGTTGATGTGGGACGGCGCACGGGCATGGGTGGCATGGAAAAACAAAAAGTATACCTGGTTTGACTAGACCCGGAGTCTTGAATGTGGCTGAAGAGGCGGCTAGTCCTTGTTTTCCAGGAGTTTTGCGATATACTATGCCCGCATTCTCCTTGTCATGATGAATGGAGTGCAGGGCAGAAGATCGACTCATGATTTCCAGGCTGGAGAGGGCACGAGGAGACGAGTGAGGGCATGCATCACATAACAGCAGGAGGGGGGCACCAGTTTACCTTATTTGGCCAAGCTTGGCGTGGACAGATCAGGAATTGTAGTTGGAATTGTTAGGTCTGTGCCGGGAATCGAAGCGGGGTCGAATGTCGAACGCACGGCGGCCATGCATTGGCGAGTATACGACATCCGAACGACACGGACTGCTATTATCGCGGTCTGTGCACGCGTATATGCTTGCTCAGTCTTGTCACGTGTGTCCTCGTGCACTGACGTGGCTACCAGCACTACGAGTGGACGCGTGGAGATGTCCTCGCTGCCTCGCCGCCTGATCCGAGTCACGTGAAGCGACCCGCCCTTCTGAAAATTGCAAATTGACGTGGGAACGGCTAGGCCTGCGTGTCGTCAGCTGTACATCATCTACATCAGAATCAGAATCAGAATCAGAATCAGAATCACTGAACCATGACTATTAAATACATACAGAATGCGGACATAATTCAAACGTTACACCACTATCGGTCCCCCACAGCTCAGCCCGCCGCTTTGCCCGCATCATCAATGCACAATCCGTCGCCGCCGCCCTCCAATTCTAAAAACATGGATCATCCCCATCACTCCTCATGCTGGAAATTAACTGCCAATGTAAATGCCATGGCTCCTGCACCACAGCCACCAGACATAACAAAAGACTGTGCTGGCGCACCTATTGATCTACTAAGCGCAGTGGCTTTCCAGGGGCCTGCCACTCCCAAACCATCCAAACCATCATTCGACATAGCACATTCACCATTCGAGGTACAACATGCTGTAATGGAGGAACTAGCTGCTCGTGTGGCCGAAATTAAGACGGATCCCGTCAAAAAGGGCAAGCTTCTAGACAGGTCATTGTCACTCAATCAACCAGTTCTTAAATTTGGGTCTAGGAAAAGCGATTTGTTTGACAATATTCACAGTCGCCAATTCGAGAAAATGGACGGCATCGACTCTCATTATGCCGCCAGGAATCTCTGTCGGCGATCTACCGTCACCGGTACTACGAGGCCCATCACTAGTAGTACGGTGGAGCCTACACCAAAGAAACCCAGCTCCGCCACGCCCACGCCCACGCCCACACCCACAGCAGCCACAATTGCGGAATTAAAAAGAAAGACACTACATGACCCCAGCACCTCACAGGCTGCAAAGAGGGTTAAGCTGGATGAATCTGCTGCTGCCGTTGACAAGCCGCCGCTTGCTCGAAAGAGGTGCGACACTTGATTGCGTACACCCCATTGATTCGTCTCACACATTTAACTCTCTAGGCTCACCAAAGCACCATCATCAGTGAAAAACGCTTTCAGATCATCGGTTGGGTTGAATACTTCCAAGCCTCGTACCAACAATGCTGGTACGTACCACTTGTACCGTCTTGACATTGCTCTTGAAATTCGACTGACTGTGATGCCACCATAGCCGCCAGGACTGCAGCTGGACCTGCTCCGGCGTCGGCTCTTGCCAATAATAAAAAGCATTTTGATCTCAAGGAGTCGTTAGCTCGACCATTAACCTGGAAGATGAAGACCGGAGTATACAAAAACCCCACGGTCTAAAACAATTTTGCTTTTTTGTAATGTCCTTGTATATATTATCTATCTTATTTACTTTGAACTCTAATGTATATTAGTTTGGCTTCTTGTAGGCATCCGTCGTAGGAAGGCGCTCGCGATGTTTGGACATTCCGTTTCAGTTCTGAAGATTAGAGACGCTCAAACTTAGCAGATGCCAGGCCTCACAATGACCGTAGACGAAAAAGGCCCGAAGCAGGCCACTCGGAAACGGCCCAGAAAGATGGCATCGGCCGCTTCCAATGTGGACATACCGTCCCCCCCATCAACTCCGGCTGACCAAAACGGAACGAATGTAACCCCACCCAAACTACCTTTTACCAAAGTTGCGGGAGGATCTTTAGGGAAGCATCCTGCTCTATTCTCTGCCGATTCCACGTATGTACCACTCCATTCAGCGATCTCCCAGTGAGATTTGTGATGCTGAAGCCACATTTGTTTGCAAAAAAACCCCCGCATCGCTCATACATGAGTGCCAACTAGCCATTTCATCATGTCCAATTCGAACTCTATACACGTATACCATGCCTCCACAAGCCTGGTTTTCAGAGTTATACCGCCACCACCGGATCGAGGGGAGTTCTGTATATCCTCGTTAGTCAGAAATCCCCAAAACCCTCATGAGGTACGATGTATTCGATTGTCCACCCTTTGTATAGGGCATACCCAATGACCCTGTCATAGTAGATCTACTCTGCTACGACTGATGGCCACATAGATTTGTGGAACTTTACGACCGGAGAGTTGCTGAAGGTGATATTCACTTATTCGTACATATGAGTGTTTCGTTGCCTTATTTTGGCATATTCAAAACCATGTTTATCTAGTCATGGAAAGTCGACGGCAAAATCGACGCTATAAGGGTACATCCCAATTACGCCGACACCGCATTCGTAGTTGCAACCCGGCCTGGAAAACACATCCAGACACAGTCAACCTCATCTTCGAATGAGACTAGTAATATTGAGCAGAAAATGGTTACGTCATTATTACGGGTGCCGTTGTTGAAGAGTGCAAACATTGATGACAAGGCTCAGAAGCTGGCCAAGAATTTAAAAAAGTTTATTAGTATGGATATGTCCGACTGTGGGACATATATCGTCATTGGGTTGGTGTGTGAGTTCATAATCGTAAATGTCAAAGATAAGACTTCCTTAAGGTATGATACCGGCCGTCCTCGGAATTTGGCGCATCCAAGGCGTTTTATTCACTTTCACGTTGCATGATGTAATGCAATGCGATGTAGGCATAAGTTACATGATGCAGACATGTCATGTCTTGCCATACATCCAACTGAGCCAATTATAGCTGTTGGTGATGTTGATGGTAAAATCACTCTGTGGTATTGTTTGCATGATGACCGTAGCAACAAACCAACAACATCAATCCTGCACTGGCATGCTCATGCTGTACATACGATTGCATTTTCAAAAGATGGTAATTATTGATTGCACCCATCACATCTCTTTCTCGAGACAAGCTCATCCTAAGTGTCTTAATGTGTAGGTGTGACGATGTTATCGGGCGGGGAAGAAGCTGTCCTCGTTATATGGCAATTACCTACACGGAATGCCACATTTCTTCCACGACTGGGATCAGAGCTTCTTCAAATATCAATAAGTCCTGATAATTTGTCCTATGCAATAACTCAGGGAGGGAACATGGTGAGGGTCTTATCAGCCGTAGATCTAAAGACGCAACAAGCTGTGACTGGGCTGAGAGTCGGTAAGACATACGGCACATGCTGTTTCTCTTCCTTGCAAGCATCTGACCCGCATCAAAATAGGACGATGCAAGGGCAAGGTCCCCACCGGATTGGTGGTGGAGCCAAGGAACAAGTTGATTGCGTTGAATGCGTTACCTGGGAGCTTGCAATTCATCAGTTCGAGCACTTTTGAGCACGTTATGGAGGTACGTCAAACGAAAAAGAACCATTTTCGTCTCCTTCCATAATCATAACCATTCACATCTACATGTGTCCTGATAGCTTGAAGTCACACCTGGAAATCGAGTATCAAGAAGGGATAACAATGACATTGTTCGTGCTCATGTCTTGTATGTAGCTTTCTCTGCAGATGGAGAATGGATGGTTACGTTAGAGTCAAGGGAGTCTGGACCACATGAGCAGCATTTAAAGTTCTGGAAATACGACGGTGCCACTCAGTCGTGAGTATTGCGCTTGTCTGGTCTGGTCTTCGTTTTGCCGCGATGGAAAAAAGCTTACTCTTGCCGAAATAACAGCTATTCGGTCAATACTCGGGTCGATGGACCACACGATTCAGGAAGTGTTTTATCGCTAAAAATGAACACGAATCCGGGCACACCATCGACTTGTATAACAACTGGTGACGACAACAAGTTCAGACTGTGGGGTCCATCATTGTCTGAAGAGGATGACGGTGAGTTTCTACCGTTTCAGAGTCTTCAGAATCTATTTCAAAATCTATAGCTGACAACTTCCATTACGAGTAGTGAGGTGGTCTTGCAAGTTTGTTGGAATGTACAAATCCGAGAAAACAACTGATGCGTGTATATCATCGGATGGGTCTCTGATTGCCGTTGCTGAACAGCATGTATGCACCTTATATAGCTTTTAGGAAATCCTTCTTTTTCGATTCCTCAATTGACATCTTTCCCTCATCTGAGCAGGTCGTGACGTTGTGGGATTCATCATCTTTTACGCTACAAGGAGTCTTGAATTGTTCTTTCCCGTCAAAAGTGCACTATGTGGCCTTGGCTACAAACAGCCATTACCTATATGCATCAACGCCTACTCGTCTGTTGGTATGGAATCTGCTGACCTGCACGGGTGAGTACGGTGCAGATTGAACTGGCTTATTCCGTTGCATTGTCTGATATGCATGATACTAGTTTGGTGGAGCGTACCCATTTACACGAAACTGTTTGTGGCTGATCCGTACACTTCTCGGTTGTTGGTGAGCGAAAATTTTAAAAAAGGTATGTAGTAGTGCCATTCCAGATTGGGTTCGCGCCAGACGGACAACTCACCGATGGTATATGTTGGTAGGTTCGCGGTTAACGTTGTTCGAACCTGAATCATCTACACCTCTCGCAGTACATGTAATGAGGACAAGGTGTGTCGCCGCTACCTTCCTTTCAGGCACGTCCAACGTGTTAGTCATGGATACGATGTGCAATCTGTTTCTATGGGGGAGTGAAAGTGTTGATAAAAGTAAACCGAGTCAGGTATGACACATGCCTTTTTACGCCTTTCATAGTTGCACGCGTAACGGCAATTTCCGTTTCTACGTAGCTTGATCCTGCTCCAACCAGACCTACATCACTACTGGATAACTTGTTTGGAGCATCTAGCATCACCACTCCAGTCTCAACCAGCAACACCGAGGGTAGAAACCTACCAATAATATCAGCCATACCGCCTTTAGCATTCCTCGAGGGCAAGCCGTCGCATCAGCTGCCTGCTCCTCGCCAGCTAATTTCGTCACTGATGGATTTACTACTACTGCCTGCGACATCGATCCCTAAACTGCCCAGCAACGATGGCTGTGGGGTATAATACAGCACGCGCTTAATTTTCATTCTTTTGAGTACATATATACATGTGTGTGTTATTTCAAAAGCAGGGCCCCAGCACCAAGTGTCCGCATTGAAGTATCCCATCGTCGCGCTTTATATCAAGTTTTGAGAGGTTTCACCACATCCGCGTACGTTGTAACGAAAACAACTTTTCAAATAACATCAGACAGTGTGAGTATCTGGTAGGACCGAGGCTCCATATCACCCTAGTGGCGTAATGTTGAAAGCTACAACACAATGAGGTGTTGTTACACATTTTTTTTGACAGCTGCAACAAGTGCAATCGCAAAATCCTGCAACTTGGCTTAGGGGTCTGAGATGAGTATAAGTTGGTTATTGTTATGGATGCCCTCGAGCTGGGTCGCTCACCTTGAAGAATTGAGAGTCGTGGTTAATCCAACTGTGTTGGTGCCGCGCGTGAACGGACGAGGGCGCTCCGCAAAGGGCCCGTTCATACAGGAAGCAGTACAGTATGTTTCTGGCTGCATTGTAGTCTCTATCCCATACCTACGAAATTGAATTGAGGTTGGGCGTTCATGTCGGCTTTTACAAAAGGCACCGATATCCTTGATGTACCTCGATGTACATAACGTGAACGCACATCCAAGCCATGCCGAGCTTCGAGCCAAGTCTCACAGCATCAAGCAGACTACCGAAACAGACGGTGCAGAGAAAGGCATAATAAGTAATAATATTACTGGTATTATCCACATACTACTATGACTGCGTTCCCATGTCTTGTATGCGACTAAAAATCAAGATCATCTGGCGAATCGCTATAATCAGCATCGTCTACGATCGTCCCATTCCGATTACTATTACACGTTGATGAACCCCCGCGCCCACCACGTCGTCCTCTACTCCTCGACCCACGACTGCTACTGCCACCTCGTCTTGTCCTTCCTCGGGCACCTCGACTTCTCCAGCTATTACCTCTCTCTCGAGTCACACTTGTGTTATTGTTATGGGCACTGGTAACATTGGCACTGCCAGTATATCCGGGAATTTCATCAGTAAATTTGAAGAATTTACAACGTCCTGCCTGTTTCGGACAAGTCAGGAAATGTCGCCCCTTGTTTGCGCCATCTTTTGATACACTCTTTTCTTCTGCCACCATACCTAATTGATAAGAACGCAATTAGTCGAGGACTCGAGACTGACGGCCTGAACGACGTGAATACTTGCCACATCCGCATCTGTGTAGATTATCCTGCGCCTGAGGGGCCAGATGACGTCTAAAGTCGTCAATCGTTGCGGCGGGACCATTATTGTCACGACCGCGAGTGTTGTCAAAGGCATGGTAGTTATACTGTTGATAGTTATTGGATTGATTGAATTGGTAAACAGTATTATTGTTGTGATTGTCAAACTGAATGTATGGCTGGTGCGCATTATTTTGCCGCTGATGGGGTGGTAATTGATTGAACATATTATTTATTGGAGGAGGTGGATGTGGTTCTTGTTTGTTAGGCAATGACTGATTAGTGGGAGGTTGGTGACTCATGTTGTTGAAAGGCTGTCGCCCTTGTTGCGGCTGTTGGAATTGATTCTGTAACCCATTCGGCAGATGCGCCTCTCCGTTTGGCTGATGCGGTTGTCGATGAGTCTGCTGCTGTAAATTTGTTCCTTGTGCAGGACCACCACATTTATCAAGAGTTAAACATTCCCTCAAGTACTCGTCACACCATATACAAGTCACGTACTAATTGCAAAAGACATCAAGAGAAAAGTAAAGTTACAGCGAAGCACGTTAATACCTCAAGCGGAATGTTAGGAGGCAAAGCGCCTCGCTTGAATTGAAACTTGAGTTGTCGTGTACGAGGTGGTTTGTTGGGACGGCTATGCATAATGGCGCTATTGTGTTGTATCGCCCTCAAGCGCGCTTCCAATAAAACGTACCTGCAATTATCACACACTTCATCTGAGCATGACACCTCAGTAACGGATTCCGGCAGCCATACTGCGTTTTTACACGTTGGATAGTTTGTACAGCCTAATGCTTTTGCGTCACCAAAACCTCCAGTCGTTGCGTCTGCCAAAGGCAACGTACCAATCACACGTTTCCCAGTCTTAATTGTCTTAAGGCATATGGGAAAGTCACAGCGGGGGCAGGAACGCACTTCCTGAGCAATCTCCACAGGTGGCTACATGAGGCGTGAATGAAGTCATCCGTCATTGCTCAGACTAGGTTGTATATTTAGCGGGACTTGGCGTACAGCTTCTCCATCAGCAGCATGACCAAAGTACTTGATCAAAGCCTACGTGAAATACATTTCCAGCAATTGACCGACGCACAGTAGCCGGAGCCAGTGATGCCTTCACCTGTTCTAATATTTGAATTTGCTCCAGACACCGAGTAAAGACCTGACGGTACATTTGTAAACTTTCGTTCACAACATCAGCTTTTGTACGAGCTCCGTTGCATACCAACTTCAAGTTTTCTTCCATCTATGGTTCAAACCGGCTAGAGTCAAATTCAGATGAAAGTCGTCTGTGATTGCATACTTGTCGACGCAATTCAGGCTTAGACAACGACAAGTCAATCCGCATGTTATCATATCCATCAATCAAAGCCATTCCCAGCACAGTCGGATAGAACAACCCATCCGCATGCTTGGTAGCATATTCGCGATCCAGAATCTTTTTGATGTGCTCATGGATGGTAGCATCAGTACCTGTGAGTTTAGAAGGATTATGATTAGTGTAGCCAAAGTATGGTAATGATTAAATGCCTGGGAAACCATCCGTACCAATCCCATTTTTGTCCATGAGAGTAATCAAGTCGGCTTCTGATAAAGCTCTTGGCGGTGTGGTACGACCCGCATTCATCTTGATTTCAGTAGGCTGGATGTTTTCATTGACGGTGAACAGAGGCAACATCACTGCCTTCCAACTATCGAACGTGTAAATATCCAAGAAGTTGCGTTCTCGAATCGTCAGACCTAGATAGAAACAGGTTGACTAACGAGACGTACGATCCGTGTCGCCATGGGCTATGTCATACCTTTGGCAGTAAATCGTTCTTGGGCAATATCAATTTCCACTTGCGTCTCCATTCCTTTAGCATCATCAGAACAACAAGCTAAGAACCGTCTGGTGATAAAATCATATACTCGTCGTTCATTACCGACAAGATGCGGTGCTTCTTTGGTAGGGTGTATGGGAGGATGTGCTTTATCATCTTGTGGACCTTTTCGAGGCTTTCTGAACTTGCCGTCCAACAGCCTTTTTAAATATTACGGGTCTCGGTATCCAAAGGGAATAACGGAATTACTAGATGCAACAATCACATACCCCTGAGCATACGCACTGTATGCCGGATCCTGCACCTGGCGCTCAATCAAGGGCATTAATTCAAAGTTATCATCAAAAGATTGGGTTTCAGTACGCGGATAACTCAAAAATCCTTGATTGTAGAGGCTTTCCGCAATCTAGTTCCTGAACGCCGGGTCAGACGCTTGATGCTATCAGGGAAAATACGGAGTATCTTACGCGCATAATCTCCTCACCAGACATTCTAAGTACATTTGTTGCGACTTTCTGCATTTCAACGGTATTTAATGGTAACGGCTTCCTACACTTTGCAAAAGATCAAACAGTCGCCGTTGGACCAACATATGGTACATACCACTTTTCTCTAGGAGATACGTCCGCACGAACAACTCGTGCTGTTGGATTCTCTACGCACATTTCATACAAGACAACGCAGCAATGTTGGTCAAACAGCCGGTCCCTTGACCATAAGAACGAGGCCCGTATGCCGTCTTTAGCTATAACAACATCAATCCTCCAGAAATCCTCGGCCACGAAGTCCTGCAGCCTGCGATATCGATCCACAACAAATCTTAGTGTTGGAAATTGACATGAACCTGTAGTTCGATACTTTTTAGCAGGGCTTCCCCACATTGTCTTGACAGCCATACCGAAGGAGATAATCTTATTTGCCAACTCGCGAAACCGAGGCTGGAATGACAATGTCTGGAATCTAGTAAAGGCGGCCCCAGTTCTGAGGTCTAATTCTATTCTAGCATCCACCGCATTTGCCAGACGCAAGTCAATATCCCCTAATCTGCCCCATGCCTGTTGAATTTGCCTTGTTCATTTGCCAACGATCAGCAATTGTCATTTTCCACGATCCACTGCAACCCCACACCTGGGCTGTACCACAGAGAAACGAGCACGCCTCACTCTTATATTTGGCTTCACTTTTCTAACGACAGTCGTGACCTCCATTCCAATGTTTTCTCCTTCGCGATCGCAGTCAGTCCAAATCACTAGCACGTCAGCACGTCGACCTTCAGATTCGAGATTCCTGGCAATTTCTCCACAGCCCTAGATTTTATATGCCATTGGAGCTCATATCCCCAGCAATCAATGATGGTGAGGGGAATTGGACGGGGATGATGAGTGACCAGACATCCCATCCATACCTCCGTTACTGATTGTATAGTTGGGGCATCGAAGAGCGAGATGGGAGCATGTCTAGCCCATGACTTGTATGCAGCGGGGAAGTCCATTGAGAATAGATGGCCTCTGATGGCGGTCATGATGACTTCACATGGGTGGCCATCGAATGTTGAGTTGAAATCGTAATTCTTGGTGTATTTATCGCCGGTTGCCCTCTAGATGAAGGACAGGAGTCAAATACCAACAACACGTGCCAGCACTGCGGGCTGCTGCAGATGGCGTACTGTTCTGTGCTGATTGTTGGATAGAATGGCAGCGACCGACTTGGCAATGGAGGGCTACTCTGATGAAGCAAGCTTAGTGGTATGGTATTCATACGAGCGATCAAGACGGAACGAGAAAGCACAGCACCTGCCTTTTCTGCGACACAAAGCACCTTCATTTGTGTCCTTGCTGCAGCCGCTTCTACCCTGCTTATGGCGCACCTTGCCGAGCAGCCGTGCTGTGGCGGCACCTCGATGTGATGCTCGCCCGCCGGC
>QEAN01000151.1:0-30204 GCA_006535955.1 Synchytrium endobioticum | reverse complement strand
CCTCGATGTGATGCTCGCCCGCCGGCCCGCCCGCCCGCCGGCCCGCCGACTGAGCAACCCGGGTGGAGCAGAATCACGAGAGGATGGTACGTCGGTCGTGGTATTCGGCTGCATTCATGGCGTCCATGGCCCAAACAAGATCTGGCCGCCGCATTAGATTCTTCAACGTGCAAAACCTGCCACATCGTCTGCATCTGCTGGAACCGCAAGGGCCGACAATAAGGGTCCGGATAAGAGGATACCAAAACTAGATGCACTGATCTGCAATCGGGATTACACTGGTGCTGTCACGCTTCTAGAGGTACGTCCACAGAACCTATGCATCGGAACTGTTGTATTCACATAGTGCACAACCACAGTTCCAGAGAGCATCTGGCCAGAATGACATCAATACCCTGCTCTGGATCGGCTATGCTGCCTTCCATTTGGGCGATCATACCAAGGCATCCGAGGTAGCTACTATTCGTGACAGATAACTGGCTTTCTCTCACTCACCACTGACTCACTCCAAACATAGATTTACCAAGAGCTACTCAAGGACAAAGCATGCGATCTGACCGTACATCTACTTTTGGCGTGTTGCTACTTCTTCATGGGTATGTACAAGGAAGCCCATGAAGAAGCACAAAAAGGTGGCCAAATGATCCTAAATCTCCGTCATAAGAATGACCCGCTCACACTTCCTTCAGTATCCAGGACCTGTCAGCAAACTGCAAAATCGACTTATGTTTCATCTGTCTCACAAATTCAATGATGAGAAGAAACTGATGAGTCATCATCAGAACTTGGAAGATGTGATTGAGGATCAGGTGGCCGACGATTATTTATCGTCAGACGACTTGATCGCTAACTTTAAAGTCCTAGCTCTGTTTGGCATCCATTCACTACTTACGTAGCCATTATCAGGAAGCTATCGACGTGTACAAGCGGATTCTGTCAGAAAACAGGTGCTGACAACTCCTAGCCATCATCTTTCTGTCTTCATCTAAAAGTTGAAGCGTAATAGGGACCTCCATGCCATAAATGTCTACGTAGCAATGTGCTACTATAAGCTAGACTACTATGATGTCGCTCAAGAAGTATTGTCAGTCTACCTTCAACACTATCCAGACAGTATCATCGGACTTAATCTCAAAGCTTGCAATCAGTACCGGTTATACAATGGTAAAGCAGCTGAAGTAGAACTAAAGGCTTTGACGGAGAGTATGTCGGCAAGTTGTCAGTATGCCGAAGATCTGTTGAAGCACAACATGGTGCGTGGTCGGTCGGTGGTGCCTGGATGTTACTTGATAATGCTCCATGATGTCTTGGATGGTTTGCGCTAATGTTCCAAAGCTGTTTGTCTTTATGTAGGTTGTTTTCAAGCACGGAGAAGGTGCTATGCAAACGCTACCGTCACTCGTGGATGTAATACCAGAAGCCCGCCTCAACTTGGTGGTCTACCATCTGAAGAATGAAGAAATCGACGAAGCATTTGATCTCATGCAGAACCTGGAGCCGACAACGCCCCAGGTAGTACTGACATACATTCTTGCCAGGACATTTCGTTATTTGTCTCCTCATCGTTAAATCATTTCCAAATATAGGAATATATCTTGAAGGGCATTGTCAATGCAGTTGTGGGTCAAGTGCGCGAATCACGAGAATATTTGAAAATCGCTCAACAATACTTTCAACTGGTTGGCGCATCTGCCAGTGAATGCGACACAATACCAGGTCGTCAATGCATGGCATCGTGCTTCTTTCTGTTACGACAGTTTGAAGATGTTTTAATATACCTCCAATCCATCAAGGTCGGTCATTGCATCACGTGACATACATTCCGATTGTCATTCCTTTCCGCTTACACTACTAACACTACATTACCAGAGTTATTTTTTCAACGACGAGACCTTCAACTTTAACTATGGTCAAGCGAAAGTAGCCGCTGGAGCATATGAAGAAGCTGAGGAAGCGCTCTTAATGATAAATAATGAAAAGATAAAGAATGAGTATGCGTACCTGTCTCACCTCGCTCGATGCTGTGAGTCCTCAGCTATTGGACCATTTTCCCTTGCAGCGTTGCCCGTAGCTTATAGTTATTGTGTCCACCTGCAGATATCATGAACAAAAAGCCAAGGATGGCATGGGATCTGTATTCGAAGATGGAGACCTCTGCCGAGTCGTTCAACATCTTGCAACTCATTGCCAATGATTGTTACAAAGTGCGTCAGAAACTGACACGGCTAGTTTCTTCTCTCTCGATCTGTAATCTCAATGGTCGCCCATTGTTCCATAGATGAGTCAATACTACTATGCAGCCAAAGCCTTTGACGTATTGGAAGGTCTGGATCCAAGTCCAGAATTCTGGGAAGGCAAACGGGGTGCATGTGTAGGGGTTCTTCAGCAAGTGCTATCAGACCAGGAACCAAAAGAAGCGTTACGGGAAGCTATTGCCTTGCTCAAGAATTCGTCAAACAAGGAAGTGGATTCCATCGTACCTATGATGAGAACAGTGGCTAGACAACAGAATATACAGATATAGCGCGTAAATAGTAGTACGTATTATCGTAACTAGAAAGAGAAAGCATACTAGACTTTGTTTGTACAAAGTACTAAATTATTACCATGTAAGCGTTTTCAATGATGGCGTGTCATCTTCTGCGTCTGGCCGATGACGTTGGAGATGGTGTGGCCGTTGCGGATCGATGTCCATTACGACTATTACTTTCTCTCTCGTCGCCGTCGCCCACCTCCTGCTTATTACTACATCCTTCATACCCGTGATCGTCTTCCGCATGCAGCGATTCCTCCACCTCTTCTTCAGCTAGTGGCAACGGTTGAGCAGCTTTGAATAGGAACGGGGACCATCTCAGTAAATCGGGTTTCACAGTTGCGTAGTTCTTCCTCGCTAAATGATCCAGTTGCTTGTGGACTAAATCAGCATTGAATCGTATTACATAATCTCCAAAAGCATTTTTGACTAGCATATCCATGTTTGTTAATGTCGACACTATATCGTCTATCGTGATACATGTTTTCTGACTCAGCTCTACATGTTTCAATGATGGGGGGGGGGGTAAGGATTGCATGTCTGACAAAAAACTGTGGTGTCGTACAGAAACCATGCCTTGTATGGACAGTATGGTCGGGTTGCCCGCCAGTTCCTGCATCAACACTGTTCTCCAATAATTACGGTAACTTAGAAGACCCAAATCAGAGAGGGGCTTCTCTGGCGATCCTGATTTGCCCTCCTTCTTGGACAGCAAGTAGCCTACCACGTTTGTTCGGTGTTATGATACAGCTTGAACTGTTTGCTGAATACCATGCATACTAAAGTCAATCAGAAAGTTCCCATATCCTTTACGTTGATGAATGGGTAGAGTCATGATACATGACAGATTATAGTTAGCTGCCGACCTTTTTTCCTAGTGCCGATTATTTGAATTAGCATGCGCTCGTTGCTGTACAGAAAGACTGACCACACCTTGGAAAAATACCCAACAAAGTGATGGCCTGAGTCATCCTTCTCGGTCATGACGTAGAATAAAAACGGCTCTACGTCATAATAAAGCGTCTTGTGATCCAAGAACATCTTGACTAGCAAACATAAGTTTTGACAGTATATCTAAATGGTGTGTGGTATGTTGACATGGTGCATGTGATTGCGGTAGGTCTGATCATACCTTGTTTTTCCGGCCATCCACTTCAAAAATGGATATGATTCTGTCCTTGTAGATCTCATCGCCTGGTGGATGCGTCAGCGGACACTTGAGCTGTAACATGTCGATTGATTGATATGAGCAAAGACCCAGAGAGCGCCACCACGAGGATATGCTGGATCACACATGTCACACGCACCTTATGCCTACCAAGCATGTACGAACTCTTCATATACTTTAAACAGTATTCACACAGAAATAACTTTTGCTGCTGATGAAACTCTTCTGGATACGGCGCTGCAAACCAAGTATCTATCTCATAATCGCCAAACTGTATATGTTTGATTTTGAGTATGCCTGCAGTTTCGTTCCCATCGTTTGCTTTTGCGCCTTGTGCTGCCACTTCAGCTGGTGGTGGAAGAGATGCCTAGACGTAGATAAATTCTAGTACAGACATCATGTTATAACATGATTGTATATGACGCCTCACATTGGACGTCTCCCGAGCAAACTCAAACCTCCTCCTGTCCTTCTTATGAGGCGTGCCCTTTTTGGTATCGGCCTGGTCACCCGTCAATTTACCTCCATAAAAGAATTCTGGTATACTCTCACTTTCATCGTCCGTAGCAACTTTTGTCGGTGGTTTCGATACTGAAGTTGGCGGAGTTGATTTGAGCGTCAGCTTGATTGTAGGAATCTTGGCTGACTTTTGCTGAAGAGACGGGCCATTGTTGCTTCTTTTGGGCAATGAGTTTGGTTGGTTGGGGGGTGGTACAAGGGGTGGTTTGAGCGACATTGCCGATATCGACGGTGTCGGGATGGGTTTGCTTACTGTTTGTATAATTATTGGAGGAGGTGAAGCGAGAATCGGAGGAGGCGGGGTAGGTATAGTCACTAATACAGTAGTCTCGGTACTCTTATCAGGATCGGTATGATCCTTTTTCCGTTTCACGCGTCGACTTGCATCTGCTGTTCCATTTGCTCGTTTCCGACTTTTCCTATATTGGCAAACATTCGGTCCAGTGACAGAAGTGACATCAACGGAGATACATACAGCGCCGAGGTTTCCTGTTGCTGTTTGCAGATGCTACAAATCCATTCCTCTAGTTTTGCGATGAATCCGCTGAGGCGCAGTCCATAACCGGATGAACGAACCCTGACGAACCTGTTGGTGCTTTGTCTAATGGCGGAAAGAGACAATATGTGTGGTAGGCCCGTAGACAAGAGTCGCAAAAGAAGAGCAGCTCCTCCTAAATGAGATATTGGCGATTCAGCCCCGAACTGTGTACAAAAGCGTAATCTATACGTTGTCCGATGTCCGGCAGGCTTCACATGTCCGGCAATCGGCACACTGAAAGGGATAGCTCCTGAGGGTGTCGACCATATCGTCGGTTATCTCGTCTGAAGTCAAACAGCAAGGGTGTGCTAGGTCGGCGTAGATTCGTGTCAATGATAAAGATAACAGTACTCAAAGTGCATGGATCCATTGTTGAATAAGTAATATATAGCGGGTAGGCCTCCGCGGACAGGTTCGCTTACCCGACAGACCGCTACAATTGACGCAGTGGGCGTCAATGTCAATGAAATAGCCATTCTAGAATACATACCAGGTAGAGCAGATTAACAGCAACCTTGGGTCATGCATAGTTGTAAATGCGTCGACACACTGACATATCCCACATTTGATTGGAGCGGGGGCGTTCTAATGTCATGGTAGGTTGGTTACGACAGCTGCGAATGGGCAATGCCAACAGAATTACCAATCAAAGAAGGAAGCTGCGAAGAGAGCATCTACCTTCTTTTCACGGGCTACACGGGCTGCTATTGTCTCTGATTCACTAGCAACCTTCTGTCGCAACTGGACCATTCGTTTGACTTCGTGCACTTGGACGACAGCTTGCTGATATACTCATAGGCCAGAGGACAGACGATGTGACTTGCTTGAATCTATCGTCTACAACTTTGCTAGGTGATCCAGGCCCAAAAGCATCACTAGATTCTGAGCAAACAACGAGACTGTGCCCTTATGGCATATAACGAAGGAAACATCGCCATAACTCCATCAAGACGAGCATCGCAAACTCCTCCATATACACCGTTCGATATACAGTGTCAGATGGCAGGGGCCGCAATCGATATATAAGTGTTTGTCACGCTCGACATCAAGATCTGACGCTGGAGAACGTCTAGCCTACAACTCTACCATCGCACCTATATATAATATACACGCTAATATATACACCAACATTATGAATGTAGAATTCGGTATTTCTCCGTATAGTTTGCCACCACTCTTAAGACTGAGAGCAGTGTCAATGTATTGAACTCTTGGAGTGCCCCGATACGAGCTCTTAGGATGGCTCTCATATAGTGGCTTCTGCTCTTTCTGTGACCACTTGATAGAGGTATTGGGAAAGGCACACCAGCTTGACGCAAAGCCCATGTTAATAAAAGTCGAGCTAATCTGCCATTTCCATTTTCAAAGGGATGTAATGTCAAAATTTCGTAGCAAAATAGAGTTGGAGCAACTACTACTTCGTCTTTTGATGAATTATTGTACGTATCTATAATATGTCGCAATGATTCGGCTAGTAGTTTGGAAATACCATCAGGATATTGATGCTGTCCAGCATAAACAGGAATCTCTCTGATACGACCAGCCGAGCATAATGTACCATCTTCATACGTAGCATCCTTCATGAGGATTCCATGTGCTTCCAATACTATGTTGTAATTGATGTTGTTGTGTCGATCTAAAAAGTAATAAGCCTCCATGTGTTGTCGCATCTGTCTTTGATGCTGCAGCTTGTCATTTCCTTTACCACCTGCAAACCATCTGATTTCTTCCCCGTCGCTAATATTACTACTCTCAGCGATCATCTCTAGCATTTTATACGTGTCGTTCTGGGAAGCACCGTCTGGAAGCGTTTGCTCTGAATTATAGCTTTCTAGAATCATAATAATGGCCGTGCTTTTGCGGAATGAAATATAATATGGCGTATTTCTATGTGATTCGAGCTTTTGCAGATCGTGTTTCAACAGCCGATGGTCCTAGTGTGACTACTCGTAGCCCTCTGACGTATGCTCGCGCTGACAGGATCTTTCCCTCTAGCGAAAATGGCACAGTGCCATGTAGTGGCTCTGCGTTACCAGTATCATTCACTTCAACTAGGTTAGAAGAAACTCGTTAGTATTTGATTGAATCGCATCCCATACAAATATCAATACACGAGCCCTCCACTCGAGACATGTGGTGTCTCTATTGTGATCGTGTGTAATCGTGAAATTATTGATGTGTTTTAGTGATGCTTTGAGTTGTAGGTGTAGAGAGGAGAACCAGGATAAGGTGATGCAGTATGAGATATGTATGCGGATTGTCTTGTTGGGGTTCGGCTAGATGGTATGAATGTATAAAGGTGATCGTGAGATTATATGAACAAACACGAACGAGAATACGACATGATCCAGTGTTCAAAAAAAGCAAAAACACGTTACATCCAATTCCGCGACGTCGGGCCATGCCTTTGAAATGTCGAAGAAGATCGCTTTTGGCGTTTACAACGGGATTTACCAACCGAGTCAGGAGATTATATGGCAAGCCACACCCCTCTGTGAAGAAATCGCTTCCCACGCTCATTCCAATCAAAAGCACCCAACTCCAAGAAAGGGCCAGAGATACGGGGAGAGTAAGTGACACTATGTCTTTGCATCCATCATTGACTGCGTCAATATCTTGTATCTCCGCCCCCATATCATCCTCAGGCTTACCCATTCTTGCACCACAGAACAAATCATTGACCAAACCTCAACGATTATAGTCATACAACCATGCCAGGAACTAACGTTAGAGACGTAAACCCACACGCTTTCGTCAAAGCATATGCTGCCTATTTGAAGAGGACTGGCAAATTGGAAGTGCCAAAATGGGTTGATTTGGCAAAAACAGCTTCACACAAGGAATTGGCTCCCTACGACCCTGATTGGTTCTACACTCGAGCCGGTATGCGTATATTGACATATTGTAGTTGCTAGAGGATGGTATAGATAGACTGATGTGGATGGATGAAGTGGGGGATGGATGCCAGGGGATGAGGGTTGGACATTGATTCGGGCTGTTGTTCTTTCGACAGAACCTGGCCAGGAGGCAGGAGTACTATTCCAGCTCCTGACACAGTCATATGTTTCGTGAATTGCGTACGATGTGGATAAGTCTAATCAGAAATATCCTGACATAAGCTCCAGCTCATCTTCGTATCTCTTAACTCATCCACTTCCACTCACAGCTTCCGTCGCAAGATGTGTATACGTACGAGGAGTTGTCGGTGTCGGTGCTTTGACCAAACTGAAATCAGGAAGTAAAAACCGAGGATCGAGACCCCACTTTTCTCAAAAATCATCTGGTTCAGTCGCCAGAAAAGTACTGCAAGCCTTGGAGAAGATCAAGGTTCTAGAAAAGAATCCTTCTGGGTATGTTTGGAACTCGGAAATGAATGTCTTGGAATCTGATCGTCG
This sequence comes from Synchytrium endobioticum, assembly GCA_006535955.1. Taxonomy (NCBI): domain Eukaryota; kingdom Fungi; phylum Chytridiomycota; class Chytridiomycetes; order Synchytriales; family Synchytriaceae; genus Synchytrium; species Synchytrium endobioticum. Next base: position 22,051 of record QEAN01000151.1, on the reverse strand, counting down.
ACGAACATCCAATCATCTAGACATGGTCGACGAATCACTAGTGAAGGCCAAAAGGACTTGGATTTGTATGCGTCTAATTGCTGACCACTAGCTTGCCTTTTTTATAAATACGTATTCTGACTGTTTTTATCATTTAGGATTGCTGCCCAAATCGCCAAGACCGGAGCTCAATAAGTAGTACATATAAACTGTCTTGTCTCCCGCCCACCCTTTACGACTTTTTTGTTTATAGTTGAGTCAGTCACAAGATGTTACAATAAAAAACTCATTCTCGTCTTATTCATGTGCAAGCTATCAGCATTCTCAATGTTGTATTTCCAACGATATGAAACTATTATACTTTTAGTCGTTCCTGTTGTTCCAGATACGACGCAACCTACCACGTCAACCGAAGCTTGTCAGCACACTCAACCTTGTGGGCTCAACGGACTGGAGTCGTAAAGAGACTCTTACACACTTCTCTTACCCAATCAACAGCTTCCCGACCACTGGCAAGATCACGAGCAAACCTATCGCATCGGGTGCAACTTAGCAAACGTTTAGCACCACTTGGACCTAAGATGATGCCTAACGAGTCCCAAAAAGTCCAAAAATGACAATCACCTTCTCAACGGTGGAATATTAAATTGGAATTCCTCTTGCAGGTCCCAATACAGTCCAAATCTAAAGCACACGTCTCGATGAGCCGACCGCAGCAACAAAAAGAGCAATACATTCTCCGACATACCGTTCACGATCATCCATTAACAGGTCATAAACCAGATTGGCTTCCAACGTGACAACATCGTCATTGACTTTGGCCGCATCCAGTAACATGTCGAGTACTTTCTCCTCCACATCGTTCTTGGACCATTTCTATTTGCAGCATGTGCGTGACAGGCCGTGCGGGGTCTGATGTCGGGCCAGCGGGGCAGGAAGCCGTACCTTGAGCGGCCTAGCAGGCTAGTATGGCAAGACACGGCGTGAGCAAGCAACATCTGGGGCCGTCTCGCAATGGCCAGGCCCGCTGAATGCACACATTACCTTTTCCCACATGCCTCGCTGCTGCATCAGCGGCGCACGTGCAAGCGCAGCGATGCAGCGGGGGGTGTACGGTCGCACGGCATATGCGATGCGCAGCGATGCCATTGTGTGTCGTTGCGGACGTGTCTTTTGTCGTCGTGTTCGGCCCAAGTGCACTTCAAGCGGAGTGCGTGCCCCACAAGCCAACACCCCACAAGCCAGCACATTCCCCCCCAACCACCACAAGCCGACCAGCATTAGCATGCACCCATCCTGCATTCTCAGAGCCGCTGCGGCGTCGTCCTGCACCCGCGCTGTGGCCCCGCGAGGGTTGACACTCCGTTCGCCATTCGTCGCCCATGCCCGTCTCGCCGGCCCAGCGCGAGCGGCGAGCTGCGCCGTCCCCCTGCGCCTGTCCGCCACCCATCAGCCGTCCCGCTGCTACTCGGCGGGCAAGGGACCATTGAACATTCAGGACATCGAGGACCGGGTGTTGCAGTTGCTCAGAGACTTTGATAAGGTGGAGCACAGCAAGGTGAGCTGGCCCTGCGTTGCGGTTGTGCTTTGGTTGTGGCGAGTGCTGATATGCCGGCCCCTAGTTGTCATTGGACTCTCACTTCGTCAACGACTTGGGCCTCGACTCGCTCGACCAGGTGGAAATCACCATGGCCTTGGAAGATGAATTCAATATCGAGATTCCCGATCGCGATGCCGAGGACATCATGACGCCTAGGCAAGCAGTTGAAAAGATATATGCAAATAAGCATGCCATGTGATTGTATATAGGTGCTTGTTTCTTATCTCTTCTGTCAGAGGAATAAGGTAGCTTGGTTTATGTACGAGTACTCGTGAATATATTATATCAAGATGATGGCATTACATGAGGCGATGTACGCCATCTGCAGTACTCGTTTTGGTTACATTTGAACACCATGGATGGTGGTCAATCTATTCATTTAAATCAACGTCGCTTTGTAATGTTGCACATTTTCCGAAAACTTGACCGCCACTGCCGCTGGAATGCAAAATCGTTTATTTGCCTCACATTAACACCTCACATATTTATCCCAACGAATACATTCATACAGCCTCACAATTTCAAGGCTACAAGTTGGAGCACAAAAAGTTAGTCCAAGCGCAATCGCAGAGAAACCAATCGTGCGTTCAATTAACGATCATCACCACTTACCGTGACTCGTACTGGGTCACGAGGGAAGAGGGACGTCTGTTCAAGTTATGACAAGTTAATTCTTCATAGGCAAGAAAAGCAACTGCAATTGCTACATACCTTTCGAATGTTTCCAAGGTTGAGGTACAACATAACAACACGCTCGAGTCCTGTAAACAAGAATTTGTGTCAGCCCAAGGCACTTGTTCTTAACGCATCTTGATGCTGGTCTTCCTCTTCAACTAGCAAAACAACACTCACCAACACCACCACCAGCATGAGGGGGGGCACCATACTTGAATGCATCAATGTATGGTTGTATAGTGCTAATATCAACACCGTGATGTTTAGCTCGTTCTTCAAGCACTACTGGATCATGGACACGCTGAGCTCCAGACATGATTTCTTCTCCTCGTATGAAAAAGTCATATGAATTTGAGTAGCCCTAATGTGTTGACTGTTGGTGGTCAGCGAATGCGTATTAGTGGATGCGAAAAGCGCAAATTGTTTCGTGTTCTCTTTGACCCATGAGACGCACAAGCCAGGTGGCATCACGTACCTCTTTCTGTGGGTCAGGCATGGTATAGAATGGTCTTACTGCCAATGGGAACTTGTCCAAAATGTAAAAGTCGGTATGATACTTGTCCTTGATAAGTTTACCTAGCAATCGTTCATTAGCAGTTCTAGATGAATTGGCAACGCTGTCAGAAAACTCTGAAATTAATTTGTCATCCCGCTCTGTGCTTATACATACGTTAAATCTTCATAATCGCCCATTTGTATGCCTGCTTCTCTGAGCATCTTGACACCATCCTGGTACTGCAGGATGAGTGGTTTACGAAGGTACTGAAATTCTTCAAATGGATACTGTCGAGCAACAACGTCTAAATTCTCAGAGTATCTTTTTTTGAGTCCATCGAATATATAGTTGAATAGGTCACCTAGTAGCTCCAATACCTGATGTTGTATATATTGATCAATATGCTATCTTGCTCATACGCGCAGTTAGACGACAGTGCCAATTATATACTTCATGGTAGTGCTCCTCAAAAGCCATTTCTAAATCAAGACCAACGAATTCAGTCATGTGTCGATGTGTAAACGAGTTTTCGGCGCGGAACACTAATTGCATTGAAATAATGGGTAGTCGTATCTACACAAACCAGACAAAAAAGGTATGCCGTGAGCCGCCATAATCACTGTACCCGGTGCAATTTCATACACCCGTTCAAATCCACCAGCGACACACATCTGTTTATAGAATTGTGGAGATTGGGCCAAATATGCGCTCGCTGTTTGTATCGACAAGGGAGCATTAGCCTTGCCAAAGCAGAGGAGCTAATCAAACAGAACAAACCAGAACGCACTTTTGAAATACGATACTTTAAACACATTAGCTCCGCCTTCACTAGCCGCATTGATGATCTTGGGCGTATGAATCTCCACAAAGTTGCGCATGTCCAAAAACTCTCTGAATAGTTTGCCCACAGCTGCTTGCAGTCTGAATATAGCTTGATTTGTGATCGTCTAGATGGCGCAAAAGTGATCTAACAAGAGTTCATAAAGATGGACTTGCGGTATGTATGTAACTTACTCGTAAATCAATGATGCGATTGTCCAAGCGTGTGGATAATCTCGGTACTGGATTTTCTTTGTCCGTTTCCTACGATTTCAATGTCAATCGGCAATTGCAAAAGAAATAACGGTAGATTATCCCAATGCATCCAAACTAATTACATCTTCATCATTTCCTCTCATTGTGGCACTTTCAATAGTGAATGGTAACCTTGGCACAGACTCGCTGATTGTATGAATCTGGAAGAGGGTAGATGTGGTGAAAACGCAGATGCGGGGGGAGGGGGTTGAGACGTTATACTTGTCTGGCAATAGGGGCATCACTTACAGTATTTATCTTGAGCTCCACATCATGAATAGTACAACTCTTGATTGGCTCTTTGGGTATCGTGACTGTGGCGCGGATCAAAACCAAGGACTCGTTTGCAATGCCTAAAGCAAATTTCAACATGGATTTGCTCACAGTGACACCATCAGCATTCAGCACTCCTTGCACTGTTGCTGTTCTTTGTCGGAGAACAAAGAATCCGAGTTTAGCACCTAATATTGGTTGATCAAATCAGCGAAAGAAGCACCTGGCATGGAACATGATCGACAGGATTCAACCTACCAGTAGGACGTGTACTTTGAATCCGAGCACTCATGAGAATCTCTTTATTATTGTCTCCAGCCGATAGATCCTCAATCCGTTGCCTCGGCTCATCTATAGTGACGTGTCATTACAATCAGCATGAAAATGTTGGAACAGAGGAAAGACAGCATACTTGTTCTTTGTTGAGATTGATTCAATGGTAGTTTGCCATACTTGTCAGGTGATATATCAACATCTGCTGCTTCTCTGGCAGTTTTCTCAGCAGCCTAGGATGTAACCAAGTCTGTCAGGGGACGTATCAATATGCGTGTCGAATGCATTATTAGGATTTGATTATAATGGCTCATAAACCACATGGCCCCCTTCTCGCCTTGGACATGCCATCCAATGTCGGAACTTGTTGACGCTGCGACACATACCTCTTTGGCTGCTCGTTCACGCGCTTTCTCTTCTTTTTCACGTTGCTTTTCCAGTTTCTTCAATGCACCCTTGGACAATGGTTTGCCGTCCTCACTATGTCATGAATGACAGATGGATTGTTAGCGTCAAGTTTGATGTCAAACACTTGTCGAGTCTTGGCGGAAATTGTCAGGATACTCACCCTAGTACGACATCAGCGGCTGGTTGGTCACTCATGGTAGGTAAATCCTGATTATTTTTTATGCTCGAATATTGCTTGTGTGTGTAATGTCGCTGTTGCGTCAAAACAATTGATGCTAGCAGAGTATAACTATGCAAGATGGAGATGTGATTTATAGATTGAAGCTTGAAGTGATTCCTGATGAGTGAATGGCAATGGCTATTACGACAAAATCGAGTAGCCACTGTTGCTTATTGCTGTTTTGGTCCGAGGAGCGAAGGAGTTTGGATTTTGTAGGCGGGTTCTCTCACTTGTGTCCGGGCTGAACACTCTTATGTAGCTTTCAAAGGCTACTGCATCTGCAATACAGGTGGATCTAATCTAAGCTATCACCAGCATGCCTGAGTGATAGTATTAGATCTTGCACTCAATATACGCTCGTAAACAAATGCTATTGAATGCAAGTGAAAATTCGAATGCCATGGAGGTCGCGAGAGGAGATGCAGAGTATCAATACTTCATGAAAGAACTGGATACTACTTGTAAGGATCCATTGGAAAGACAAAGTCAGAAGAGCTCAGCAGGGAACCATGGATTGAACCATTCACTTTCTTGACCTGGTAAACAGAGGGAATCTACAAGCTGATACTCAAATTGAAACTTTTATTGAGTCCCTCAATCTATCAGTACTCCGACTTTGGAAGCCAATTACGATAGCAGAACGGGAATATCATTCTATTGATCCAGGCGTGACCATTATGGAAGGCCCGAATAGATATCGTTTCTAACAGTCCACGTGGGAATCGATAGCGTCGCAGGCCGGTTGGTAAGGGCGTAAGAACGTATGAAATGTGTAAATGCAAAATGAAAAAGAGATTGCGCGTGATCATGGTTCAAATAGCATCGCAGAACTTTGCGTGCACATTGACTACCGCGAACGCGAATCAAAATTATAGCGTCTAATAACAACCCAGCCCTTAGCTTTGTTTCACTCATCGGGATTCTCCTCGCGAAAACGCGGATTCTATAGTCGTGAAATGTAAGAACCCGCGTGGCAGACAAATCAACGACGATGCTACTCATGACATACCACATCAGGTTCACGAGCTCTCTTACTACCACTAGTCGTTCCGTCTTCGCCAAATTCTTCATCTCGACCACGTTTCGCCACGCGCGAAGCATTGTCTACAGTTGCATGTTACAGTGAGCATTACGGTTCATTGCGGCTACGGGGCATTGCTCCATGACAGCACCATTCCGTTTCTGCTCCCAAGATCCCCTTTGCGCACAACTGTTTCAAAACCGCGAGCGCACCACAATCAACAAAGAAAGCACAAACACATACCAGCCGGCGCCTTTGTAAAGTACTCATCGCGGGCGCCCGTGGGTACAGCATAAGTGGAATATGTATCCTTCAAAATTTCACCTCTAACTTTCTCCTGCTGCTGTCTCATGATGGGGCCCCATCCGCCTCTCCCCGGATCATACTCCTCCCGATACTCATCACGCACTTGGCCCCCAGACCTGCCTCTCCCGAACTGTCTGCCTTCTTCAAACCCGGGATCCATGTCGACACGAATGGGTCGTTCATCGAGTTTTGTCCCATTAATGAATTTGAGCACGTCGAGTGCGTCTGTACGGCCATAGTACCTGCATTGTGCATGAGGATTGTAAGTGCACTCTATGAGCACATAATCCAAATCCAAATCGGCAAACAATGGCGAGAACGCACGTACTCTACAAAACAGAATCCACACGGCGTCTTTTGCAATGCGTCGAGTCCCATGATGATGCGTTTAATGTCTCCACATTTCGAAAAGAGTTCGTAGAGCTGCTCCTCGGTGGTGAAGAAGGATAGATTGCCGACGTAAAGAGTGGTTGAGTCTCCTACGGCTCGCCAGTACTCTTGATCGGTGCCCTAGGAAACGGAGCGAAACGATGTCAGGTGCGGGGCATGCAGGACGACCGCGCTGGGGGGAAAAGGGGCGTACTTTGTAGCGTCTGTCTCGGTAGTCTGATGGCGCTGCAAGACTTGGCACGAAGCTCGCCATGGCTGGGCTGGATATGTGTGGATGTCGCCTATGCTGTGACCTCGCTTCCAAACTTCACCGAATAGAGCGATCGAACACCCAAACGGAACAGGCCGCCAAGAAGGATGAAGCCAACATTCATCAGCAAGGGAGCACATGGCAAATACCCGCCCGTCGTAAGCATGAACATGAGCGTACCGCTGCACCTACTATTCACGCCGTTACGACATTCACACATGCATGACAATACCAACACAGTTGGTACGTCCAACTCCTTCGCCTTGTACTGCTATCTTATCCAAAGTCGACATGTCTTGAGGCCCATCATCGGCTTAGATTGATCCGGCCATCGAGAAATGGTACCACATGAAGGAAAACACTCATGCCTATTGGACATTCAATCCAAGGACATTACGCTACACATTCTGGTTTGCCCTCGTAGTCCCTGCTTTCTTTTGGTGGGGCAGTGCGTCATGGGGGAAAGTACGTGCGGACCTTGGTCCAAGGGTGTCGCTTGATGTTTGAATGATGGTGAATGACATGGGAGAGCATGTGTCCGCTCACTATTATAATCTTGTCTGGGACTCTAGCAGCGCCATGTTGAAGCCGTCTCTCACTCATTCTCGATTTAGTACTCGGTGAAGCTGTGGGGAAAGTCGCGGCAAGACACCGTCTTTGGCCCAGCAAAGATACAGGCGCCAGCCAAAGCAGATGAACAAGCATAAGCGTCCTCCAGTAGTATATGTGCCGAACTAAACAGTCATCTTCATCATCTCACAAATAAAAATTCCAGCACACATCGAACCTCTTCCTTATTAGTAGTCTCTAATAAATTACAGATTCAATCTACAAGATGCTAGGGAAAGGACTTGTGCAAGGAAAAGACCCAATATTACAAACATGAAGAAAGGCGATGACAATGACGAAATCAGCCACATTATGAACACACTATGGGTATATATTGCGTTATGTGGTGCTTATGAAGATGCGTGCATTCGGGGCGACCTTCGTAATGGTGTAGTGGTGCCACAATTGCCATTAGCAAAGTGACCATTGAACTTACTGCCACCTCTGCTGCCATTCATATAGTATGTGCCATTACCATTCATATACGGGGTACCATTACTATTCACATGCATGGTACCGTTACAATTGGCATGCCCGTTACCGGTAAACCGCTCATCCTTTTCGTCCTCGTCGCTATCGGAGCCAGATGACACTGATCCTTTATAATGCTTCGGTTTTAACTTTTCCATCGCCATGTCGAAGTCCGTTCCCATCCAAATGTCCCAAAAATGGAAGAACTGGACGGATCAAGAAGTTGACGCGTAAGTCTGTGTATGTTTCAGAAGGAGCTGAAGGATTGTCCCAACACTCACGGGCTGGCTGAAGTTATATTTGATTCCTTTCCCCCAATGATGCTTGTCATGGTATGCTGCATTGTTTTGGAACCTATAATTATACACGCGATCAGCTAATCACGTCCAGTTGGGCCAAAAAACGACCGTGTCCAAGCAACGGCAACACTTACAATGCCTGGAACGGATCCCACGGTAGAGAATATCCACAGTGATCATCCACAGTTTTCAATGTCGCCAAGGTAAAGAACAGGGTGCTCGTCCATGGATGCATATCCAGCAACAAACTGGGCACAGCACCACCGACGGTGTCCATCACCAATCCTTCGAGCGGATGATTATATAGCGCTCCAAAAGCATAGGGAGCCGTCAATTGGTGATGCACTGAATGCAAGTACTTATATAATGTTCTATTTAGATGCATCCATCTGTGCATCCAGTACTGGTACGTGTCCAGTAATATTGCTGCTATGGCTAGTTTGATGAGGATGACCGGCCATGATTCCATTTGTTTTGGTAGTTGGTCTGGTGGTGGGCGGATAGAGATTGCTAGGGATAATGCTGCTACTGCTTGGAAGATGTGTTGAATGAAGACCTGGCGGCAGGTTGTGGGTATGAGACAGAAGTACTGTAAAGGTGCTTCGCTTATACTTTATCTCCTCTGCATTGACGCACCTTCCACAACACAGTGCTCGCACTTGGATTCTTTGGCCTCCTCATTGGCTGATCGGTCGGTATCTTATGTAACTCGACACGTGTGATGTTCAATGTACTGAGTATATAAAACATTGTTGAATAAGTCCAATAAGCAAGTATGGGCACAAAGGTCATGGCCAGTTCTGATGTTTCTAGTGATTCCAAGCCAGACCATATTGACGATAGAAGTGGCAAGTGGAAGTATGGCATAGTTATATAGGATATGAGGAGATGAGAGGGAATGTTGCCGCCTCGATTCTATGTTGGTGGTGAGGTCAGACAATTTTGACACCAGGGGGCGGAGGAATAAAATCGGGTCAGTCCTGAAGAGCAGCATTATGTGGTGTTGCTTACCTTCTGATCCGACCGTTGTTAGGAGTAGTTTCCACGTATGGGATGGCGTGGATGGGGATTCGTTCGGTATGTACGTAACGGGAGCATCAGTGGGCTTGCCTGTTGCTCTTGCGCCATGTGTATCTCATCGATGGTTGCAGAGTCAGGCGTCACGGAAAAATCAGGCGACTGCCCTGTATCAGTTCTGAAACTGCTCCTGACGTCGGTGCTTCCCTGTCCCTCATGTAAGTCATGACATCAACCCCCACGCTGTCACGTCCAAACGTTAAAGTTGAGGTAAATAGGCTTTAGACCGCCACTAGATGACTTGAATGTTCATTCAAGGCTCGATTTCTCCCGAAAACTTTATACTGCTTACTGGCAAATAGTCAATTATTACTACGTTTCTAGTCATACAACGAATTAGTATTAATCGAACTAAACATCAATCACTAATCATCGCAGCTCACCCTATGTCGCGGGAAAAGACGGTTGGTTGACATTGGAGAAATAATGCATCGAATACGTACTGTATGTGTGGGACCCACACGACGCAAAGCTCTTCAGCTTACAAATAATAAGACAACCTTTCACAATTGATGCGTCTTAGACATCCTTCACCTTACAGTCGAGAAGAGCTACATACATAACTACCACTCATCGGGAGGAACGGCAGTCCAAGCAGCATGCAACCATGGAGGAAGCATGTACTCCTGCACAATACCGCGCGTCAAGCAGTATGAATGGAAGTTGGCATGCATGTGCTGCCTGCCTATTCCTATCCCGGTGCACAATAACTCGCGGTTGCGGTTGCGGTTGTACATCTTGAACAACTCCAACAGGATGAACAACGAGTACGAAGTATCATTCTTCAATCTCCAGATAGTGCTCTGAACTATATGGTGAGACATATGAGCCATGGACAAAGGATATCCTTTGATATGGCTCCTATCTCTATCCTGAGATAAAAACGCATGAGCTAGATAGGATGGTTCACTCCTTGTATTGATCTCTGATAAAATTATTTATGTTTTTTTAAGCATACATCGAATGAAGCGAGAAGCTGAGTGTGGGTCGCTCAACACAGCTGACCTCTGTATCTCAACAGCAATACCTGTGATTACACCGAGTTGCATCCTCGGGGACGTCAAGGAGGCGAACCTGCGGATCGTAAATCGGCAGACTATCCGCTGGATCATACGCATCATTTATAGCCAAGTAATCCACGTCGTTAACTGATCGTCCTAGTGTGATTACTCGTAGCCCTCTGATGTATGTTCACGCTGACAGGATCTCACCCTCCAGCGAAAATGGCATAGTGCCATGTGGTGGCTCTGCGTTACCATTATCATTCGCTTCAACTAGGTTGGAAGAAACTCGTTAGTATTTGAGTGAATCGCATCCCATACAAATGTCAATACACGAGCCCTCCATTCAAGAGTAGACGCACGTTAAAAGGCAAGTAGATCAGAATCGGCTGAAGTAGCAGTCCAAATGCTTATGAGCAGGTCGCATCCGCCGATTGCGGCAGCCATGTTGTTTGAGTTGTCCAAAAACCTTTGTTTCACAGTATGAGCCCATCCATAATTAAGAGGCCTCTTTGGGTCTGATGTAGATAGATGATTAATCTGAAATCGGAGACAGTCTTCACGGGCCCCAATTAATTATTTACAGAATGCCAGCAACGATTCCACGCCTCCCATCATCACATTCTGAGAGGAGCACATTACGAGAACAACAGTTGGACAGTCGCATACAGAGTATCATTCAACTCTTTCGCTAGTAAAAAGATCACAAGGAGTATGTGGAAGGCAGCCTAGTGCGAGGCAGATGCAAACCGAATGCGACGATCTACTGTCGATTTCAAAGTCTGACTATTTTCGACTGGATGAACAACATCACCCATACTCTCCTGTGACGGGGTGCTAGGTGCCAGACTCCGACCTAGTGCTCTCTTTGCCTTTTTCTTTACAGATAATGGATTAGGGCCTTTAGCCCTATGTTTACTTGGTGGGGGTCGCAGAGGATTAATCGGTCTTGGTTCCTTTTTGGGCTTTTTTGGTTCTTGTGATGAGCCTATAGGGAGCATTTTTGCTTGTTCCAGCTAGATTGAGAAAGAGGTGAGCAACACATGACATACAGTTTTGCACGATGCATACGTCTTTCGCCCTCCCTTCAGTGGCAGGTGACATTGGTTCCAAAATCATAATCCCTTTGTTATAATACATCAATGGGACGGCAGGCACGGATCTCAGTATCCCTCTAAGGGCCTTATCCTGAGTAGCTACACAATATCTGTGCTTGTTTTCAGGACCTATTATACCGGTTATACAATCGCAAGGAGACATTTTTGGATTGTGATGACATTTTCGAAGTTCAATTGATTCACGAGCGAATGTCAAGGCAGGGAAGAGAGATAGTTCTCGGAGCTCTGTCATGACGCATGGAGTGGTCACTATTCGTAAGAAATTAGTGGGACTCGAGGTAGGGATGATTGATGTTGATGGCGTTTCGCATACTTAGCTTGACTTGTCCGACCAAAGTCTTTGACAATTGATCGAGTAAGTCAACCTTTGAGGCGACGCAGGTCTGAATGAAGTTGCCATCGACTAGAATGTCAAGGAGACTCGGGTTATATCAGTTGTGGTGTTTGGAGTGGACGAAAAAAGCAACATGAAGGCAGTACCTATTACTTGGTATGGTTCTCTGAATTTGAATGATCGCAAGTAGACATACATCTGCCTCTTGTTGGTTTTCTTCCTCGATATCTTGGGCATTGTAGATGTTGGGAGCTGCACTTCACTGTAGCCGATGATGTGTTTATAAACACGGGCATGTCGATGATCCAGTTCTGGATAGATTGGACATTACTGGACGCACAAGTCGCAAATGCACAATACTCGTCATGTCTGAGTTATCCTGAGGGCTCGTTACTGACACGTTCGCGAGGTCTGTACGTTGCGGACCTCGAGACGTTGCGAATACAAGCTCGAGAAAACATTCAAATGCCGTCGCTATACATACACGGACATCGACACATTGCAGTTGCTACAGTCCGAGAAAAGAGTACCTAAGCATGCACGACATAAAGCATTTAATTCCGTTTCTTGTCAATAGGGATATACTAAAGAGTAACGTCATATTGCTGAATAGAAGGAAGCTTAGTTCGGTATCAATCAGTTCAGTTTGTCAAGTCCAATCAAGTCATCCAAGTTCAGTCAGGTTATATTCAGTGCAATCTAGATCAAGCGCACTGAACCATAACAACTAGGTCCATAACAAGCAAGAATGGAAAGTAACGGACATACAGACAATGCATCTGCTCTACCGATCGATAGTAGTAATCCGGCTCAGGCACCACCAGATCAATCGCAAATTGCTTTACCGTCACCGCAACCTCCGTCCCAGCCTCCGAATCAAGCAGAGAAGGAATCCCCCAGGAAGAAATCCGTCGCCACTGCCCTCGCGTCCAACATTCCCCCCACCAGAAAAGTCTCTCTCGTCGCAAAACCACCAACATCACAAACTAAATCGAATGCATCAAGTCGCAATCTGGCTGGAGGTCAATCAACTACGAATGTCAATGGCACCGGTGCTTCGACTGCCAAATTGAAGGCATCTGCTGCGCTCCTGGATAAAGGCACAGCCGGTCTGATCTCCAGTAAATCAAAAAGTGTGCCAAGTCCTGGTGCAAACAACACACTAGCCACAACCTCCTCCCCCACCGATGCACTAAACAAGCTGTCGACACCAATTCCAATCACACTTAACATACCATCCGAAGGTGTTCTGCCGTTGTTCATCACAGGTCCAACCCAAGACATGTTCAAAATCAAAGCATCTGAAGATCTAACCAGAGAGAAACCGTTCAAACTGATACCAAAAGCTGATCTACTTTCGGACATACACGTGCGAATTGCTATATCCGATTGGTACCCCGCAAAAAAAGAAATTACAGAGTATCCGGGCGATGAAATATTGGTACATTGGGATCCTGATTTCAAGTTGGGACAAAACTTCTTCATCTGTGTGTCTACTGGCGCTACTGACTCTATCCTGAATGTATGTCTTCACTCCGGCCTGCTTTGCTCTCGTGCTTCCATGCTAACAACACCAGGTTGCATTTCTCTAGCCCATCATAATGCCGGTCATGGGCAAAGAGAATACAGTGCCAAATGCTGCCCCAATACAACGTAAATGGACAAGCTTGGGCAGTGAGCTCGAGGTGGAAGAAGAATGGGCGAAACCTGGACGAGAACTGGTGCATTCGCTTTCGGCTCCGTCTTTCCTACGCCTTCATCAAGCATCGTCATTTACACCCGCCAAGCACTAGATACAATTGCAATTATCAAAGAAACGGAAATTCTTTGGCGCCCCGTGTCATTTTGCAGATAGAGGAGCAGCCGAGGCATACACAGACATACGATCCATCAAAGATCCTGTACTTGATATACCCCGATCTGAATTAAGCAAGGGCGTTCAGGTGTGCAGCTTGACCTAGATGGGCGGCTTTGCCGATATGAGCGTACTTACCTGTATATGATACCGGTAGGCTATTCCTCCAGTGAAGACGGAAGCTGCCCAAACATCATGGTTCAGGCCACAAAACTTTGCAGCACAATACGAACCACTACTGCTGCCTCCCTCTGAATGCGACAAACTAGTCAATACAGATGAGATGATACAATTCGTCAAATCAGTCGGCACTAGGTTCGAAAAAGCCCTATTACAGAACGACATGTTTGATATATTCGCAGATGATTATCGAGAATTGGGTGATGATGATTTCGCCTTGGAACAAGGTGGATCACAGGCTCATTTGCAGGAATACCAATCATTCACCGATTTGCGACATAGTAAAGATCGTACCATATCATGCATTTCATGGCATCCAACTCAAAAGGGCATAGTCGCTGTATCATGCGAACAGCCCGTTACTTTAGAACAACGTATAGAAACTGGACCGAATAGTAAATCACGTCAAGCACTAGTTTTAATTTGGTCCTTCCATGATCCGATACATCCACAACTTATATTAGAAGCACCCGATGATGTGCATTGTTTCGCCTTCCATCCTTACGATCCCAGTATTGTAGTGGCTGGATGCATCAATGGACAGGTGGTCATTTGGGATTTGACGGACTTTCAGGATAGACTGAGAGTAGGCAGGAGAGCAAAGTCTGCTGGTGCTGGAGATGGGGATGAAGGTTCGAGTTATACTACCAGTACCTCAGGCAATGCTTCTGGCAAAGTTCCAGAGATACCTATATGTCATTGGGCCGCTGCGTCTTCTATAGAATCTGGGCATCGTATGGCTGTTGGAGACTTAATGTGGTTTCCAAAGGGAATGGAGGTAAGTTTCATGATTTGCTGTAATGAGCTTTGTTATATTGGTAACAATTATCGATAGCTGAATTCACATACGGGAGAGATACTGGAGGCTCCAGATGGTAGTCATCGTCAGCTCATCACATGTGCACTAGATGGGCAAGTGCTATTCTGGGACATTAGAACACGCAAAGACTTTAGGGGAATGGATCTCGTGTGGAAGCCTTTTTGGCGTATAACCTTAGCTCCATCCGACGGCGCTTTTGAGTATGGATTAAACAAAATAGCCATTCGTGGCCCCGTCAGAGAGAAAAGTGATGTCAAAGGCTCTCGTAAGTATGCATCTTCAGCTATATTCCGGTTTACTGATCTCCTGTTCTGGCATAGAAAACTTGCTGTCTGCGCCATCAGATAAGATAGTAGAAAAGGCCATCTCCAAATTCTATTGTGCAACTGAGGTCCGCATTACTCTAGTTAAGCGGTTGGCATGTACATCACTCTGATATTCGGTCCCGCTCGTAGGAAGGGGATCTGCTGTATGCAGACTGGTTTTCAGACAAGAGCGATGAGAAAGCCCCAGGTAAGTATAGTTTCTGCGCGGCTCCATCATTCCCTTTCAAATTGTATACTAACGATTGGCATTTTCTGACGGCTAGCGTCGCGTCTTGAGTCATCAGTACCGGCACATCCTGGGTGTGTATCTGACTTACAGAGATCCCCCTTCTTCCCGGATATACTATTGTCTGTAGGCAGTTGGACATTTTGCATTTGGAAGGAGAAGGTCACTGTGAGCGCTTATGCTACAATCTTGCTTGTTATTTTTTGGTTGCTTTTCGTGACAACTAATCATTGGCGTCAGACCGGACCGCTATTGACCTGTGCTCCTTCATCGACATATTTGATCTCTGGCCGATGGTCGCCGACAAGACCCGGTATTTTTTTCATCACGCGAGCCGATGGTGCTATTGAAGTATGGGATTTGATGGATCGATCCCATGTGCCATCATTAGTACAGACTGTTTGCTCCGCTGCTATTGCCAGCATGGAGGTTCATCAATATGGGGGTGAGTTATGCTTCCGATGTATCATCAGTGTCGTAGCATTGAAATTAAGAACGGTCAATATAAACTTAGGCAGGAGTACCGAAAGGAGGCAGTTTATTGCAGCTGGCGATGACGAAGGCTCTTTACACATCCTGGAGGTGCCAAGAGGTCTGTCAAAGCCCGCTCGCAATGAGGTTGGTGTTGTGGTTTCTAGTTCCTGGGCTCTCGTGAATCATTTTCATTGGCGACTCCAATAGCAACAATCTGTCGGGAGCTTCTTTGACAGAGAAGTGAAACGCCTACAGTATGTTCAAGAACGTAAAAGGATGCGTGCTGCGGAAAAAGCCAAGTTTGACTTGGAGTCCATGGGCAAGAAGGCTGCTGAAGTTGCAGCTGATAGTCCAGAATGCGCATCCCCCGCCGCGGAACCATCCTCTAATGGAAATGCCACTGGCTCTGCTGATGGTATTCCTTCTGCCAAAGAAAAAGAAGGTGATGCTATTGAAAAGGAGTACCAAGAGATGGAACGACAGTTTTTCGAAAGTAACTCTATTGTTATTGAATGACACAGTTATAAATCGTAATGTCTTTCGTGATTTTCCAAGTTAAAGACGGTTGCTGCTGTAGATAGTTGTGACTTGCAGGTACAACATTATATAATAGCAATGTCAATAGACAATCATACAACATGTTAATGGTTTCTGAGTATTGCTTTTCACTTCCGCGGTGCCAGCCCCAATGGCACATATCATGTCGTTGGTAGGACTTTTCCATTATATATAGAGAAGAGTAGACGTTCTCCTCGTCATTCAGTGAATGACGAATGAGATAGCGAATCCTTTGCAAGGATATCTCAGTCGTCCGGATTTTGGGGAGTATGCGTGGATTCTTGGATTGTTTACATGCGGCCTGGCCTCACCTCATAAAAGGGGACTGTGCCCCTGGGAACTTTCCCAACACAAGAACCGAACACATGCAAGCAACTGTCGGTCAGCGATGATTATCCTACCGCTCACCGACGCATATTACGACGATACATACATTACACACTATGTCCTTGGGCTCAGGCAAGATCCCGTCTCGCAAGGGTTGTTTCCCGCCAAGCAGCATTGGTACGTTTTGTCAGTCATGAATACTCAACAAGTAACTTCTGGTGCTCACGCATATATTCCATCGATCTATGTACCGCTTGCCATTCCAAGATCAAGTGCCGCCAAGTCGCAAAGTAAGTCTCTATACGATGCATCCAGTGCATCACAGCACTATACTTACAATTATATCCCATCAATCTATGTACCCCTTGACGAATTGCAAGGTCTCTCGCCCACCTGTGGTTCCTTGCTCAAAGGATGAATTACCCATATCAATAATTTCTGCAAATACTTGCTCATCGTAGTCATGTTGTCGGTTCGCCCACCATATCATGTGTACAATCTATTATCATATATTACATCGGTACTTCTCTGTGAGTGTTTTACCTAATCTTCATGGTAGCATCGCCGCAAGTTGAAGTATCACGAAGTGGATGCAGGCCTGACTAAGGGCAACTAATGCGTTTCGACTTTTCATCTCAGTCATCTCTGCACACCAAGCTTACCATGTGTTGCCTGGATAGGTTTGTGGATATAATGTCTGATGGAATAGTATCTTTATGGAAAATTATCTCCGCTTGATGCGTGATTCCACTTAGACTAGCAAGCTTGTTCTCTCAGTTTGACATACTACATCTCTCCGGTTCAGAGTTACGGACGGAAACATTATATATATACGATAAAATTGACACATCCCCCACACTTTCAAACTGTTCAACCATAGGCAGCAATGTTAGATGCTAACGTATATTACAGACTTACACACACAACTCCTTTATAGTAGGGCTGGTGTAACCCTAAAATTTTCCCCCAAACGCGCTCCTAAAGGAAATTGCACAACGATACATAGACATCTTAATGTGCCAACATAATCTTTATCAAGACACTTGCCCCACCAAAAGAGAACTTGCAGAATCGATCCCTTCAGAGGGTCCACGTGAATTTTTTTGTTCCTCCGCCCCTTCCACTGCTCCAAGATATGACGTCCACCACCACGGCACTAGCACGATCTGCGGACTACGGCGATGCGAGATGCGGGTTGGAAAAAAGACGTGTAAAATCATCATCATCAGCCAAGGCGAGTGAGAAAGGGATACGAGGAAACGGCACAGTCGATCTGTTCAACGGCGTAATACACCAACTCACCCATAATTCAGCCAAATGTCGACTGAATTGAGTGGAGTCAAGTACGTACGAGCTCAATGGGACTATGACGCTTTGGAAGTAAGTCTAATTCTAGTCTTGCTTGGAGTCTGCTTCAGGCTTGAATCGTGGATTGGTTGGTAACATCCGAGATTCCAATTGTGGTGGTTGACAATACACAGATACTGGAGCGCTGTGGCCATCCTTTCCAAGCCATGGCCAACATCTTAGTCAACATAATAGGAGAACGAGATATCATTCAAAGGGGGTGATATGATCAAGCTCATTGAAGCTCATAACGACGACTGGTACGAAGGAGAGCTGGATGGCATAGCAGGCTATTTTCCTGCCAATCGTGTCACGCCTATTCATCCTGGTAAGTGGATCGCACGGGTTCTGTTTGCTAATGTGGCGTTGTGGCCTTCACGGGACAGGATTGTTCACTATGCAACCGCAATCCACGTAGAATCGGAAGAAGTACGGCATTCAAAATTCTATACAGCGTGAAGATATGACAGCCATCGTAGTGATTAATATCATGCTTGGTATCCTAGCACCTCATTTCAGAAAATACCATCGAAGGGGAAGGACTCAACGGAAACCATGCATTCCATGATGACGAAACGCCAATGGTGAGTATGGTGCACGCTGCACGGCCTCGGCTACGTCAAATTCATCAGTGCTATCTCCTTAGGAAACGGAGCCACTGTGGAAACCAGTTAAGAGCCCACACGGTGACACATATTATTGGAATGTGCAAACAGGAGAAACAACTTGGAAGGCACCACTGGAGAGTGAAATTATGGATGACGGGACTGCTATATATGAAGTTGTACGCAATCTAAAATTAGAACGTCAACTGCATTTCCTGACACGTCAGCAATTTCTAGGGATCTACATTGAGTAATTTATCGAGGACAGAATCTAAGCCAAGTCTGAAATCATCATTCTTTGGATGGGAAACTGATATGATCGTAGGACCCGCTATAAGTGGATTGGATATCGTACTGGTGCGTTCTGCCCCAACCCCATCGTGAAAGATCAATCTCATGACGCACCGAACACGCGTCAATAGGATCAGTTTGATACAATACCACCGGAGTTGGTCAGGCGCGAAGGTGGACTAGGTAAAAAGTTGAAAAAGACTGTCGGAGGCAAAGAACCTCGGTCATCACAATCATGGAGAACATATTGGGCCGTACTGTGTATAGGCTGGCTGGTACTATACAAGGATCCACCCAATAAGAAGGTACACATGACATTCGTACATGACGCACGTAGCAACATGATTTTGGAGCATGCTCTTATGCTCTGTTCTCCTCATCAGAAGTATATGTTCCCTTTCCTGCCCAATCTGACATCAAATTTTTGTACAGAAAGCGGATAAGGTAATACCAGTTGACATTATTCCGCTGGTAGGAATTACAATCGAAACAGCTGGAAAGGATCAAACGAAGAAGAAGAATGCATTTGCATTGTCAATCACAGGGGGGGTCCAGTGGTTGTTGCTACCATCTCATGAAGCCGACACGAGTAAGTGGATTCAGTCGATCCAGGATTCTGCCAAAGAGTTTTGTACAGAGGAGGAATATGATTCAGGTTAGTGTTCTGGCAGCAATGCTGAATACAATATGTGGAAGCTTTTTGGATGGCTGCGGTCATGTTTCAAAAATTCGAGCTGTTGACCAAGCTGGTTTACTAGTCTTAACGAAAGTTTTCAGCCAAGATTTGGCGACTGTAGAAAAGGAACAAATCATTCGACAACATCTACGTCACAAGTCTCTGCAAGCCATTCCAGTAGCCAAGCCTCTTGCGCCAGCGCCGATTGAGTCGAAACCCAAACGTAAGTAGTCACTCAGGTACAAGGTTGGAGCTCCAAGCACCTTTTGTGAACTCGGTTACAACGGTTACAACAATAGCCAGAAGGACCGATTCGAGCAATAAGGAAGAGAAGTCGAACGTGGGAGCCAAAATAGGTGGATTTTTTTCTAGGAACAAGGTTCTTATTCTGGCCGTTTCCTCGTATCACATACTTTGCTCTACTGACCGAATACAAAGCAGAATGCGTCAGAAGAATTGAAAAAGAGTAAAACAAACCTCGTCGAAGATCTGATATTTGGTGGCTTATTAGACAAACAAGTGGAGAAAGAAGGTCGAGATGTTCCATCAGTAGTAGAGCAGTGTATACATGAGGTGGAGCGTCGCGGACTACAATCACAGGGTATCTATAGGTTATCTGGAAACGCAGCGACTGTTCAGAAACTACGCAACATGTTCAACAGTCGTATGTCTGGTGCCTTCATACCCATTTTGCGCCTTTCACCATTAGTTTGACATGACCATCTTTCAATCGATGTAGAGGAATTTGTGCGGTTTGAAGATGAGTCTGATATCAATGTCGTAGCCGCTGTTCTGAAACGTAAGTACATTTGTATTCCAACCGTGTTGAAGCCTCAACTAAT
Source organism: Synchytrium endobioticum (assembly GCA_006535955.1). NCBI lineage: Eukaryota > Fungi > Chytridiomycota > Chytridiomycetes > Synchytriales > Synchytriaceae > Synchytrium > Synchytrium endobioticum. The sequence continues at coordinate 1,650 of QEAN01000151.1, read as the reverse complement.
GGACAGCAAATACAATTAGTATATTTCCGAGAATTGCAAAATCCATTGGTCCCATTTGAATTCTATGATGACTTTATCGAGGCATCCAGTATGCGGCAATGATTCAAGTACTCACCCTGGGCTTTGCCTCTGGTTGACGTTACAAACCCTATAGAAATATCAGATTACAACGAACGGTTGATGAGTATCAAAGCATTACTGCATTCAATGCCGAAATGCAATTTTGATACCTTTGAATGTCTCATTCGGCATATGCAAAAGTAATATTGGGACATCTTTTGAAGTAATCACGCTTGTTGTCTTATTGATGATGCGGTCCGACTCTTCTTAGGGTAGCCTCCAACGGAGAAATCAACAAGATGGAACCTGCCAACCTAGCCATTGTATTCGGGTAAGAATAATATAAACGGTTGTCAGTTTGCCAGTACTGAATCAGCTCGAATAATACACTAGCCCAACACTGATAAGAGCGCCGGAAGAGGGACAAACAGCTTTGATGAATATGATGAACATGAGTTTTCATAATCAGATTATTGAGACTATACTGGTTCAAGCAGATTGGATGTTCACGGGTGAGTATGCGGTGATACTCATCGAATGTTTTGAGCATCTGCAGCTCCACTTCTAACGTTAGTGCCGATTCATAGCCGATTCCGACGATGAATCAACAGCTCTGGCGTAATGTAGTTAGTTCATCCTCGCCTTAATTGTAAACACCATTTGTGGTATTCCCTGGTATCGTATCATACAAGTAAAGTTGTGTTGTTTTTTAGGAGGGAAGGGGTAAAATCTGAAAACGTGAATATGGGGAAATGTCCGAATCGAGCGTCAGCCGCCGTCTCGTAAGGAATTTACATTGTTAAGCAAACGAAAGCAAGGAAGCCAGTGCAAAGGGAACCATTTCGCTAATGTCTGTCAACATCCGACCGGTGACATAGTCGCATGGATGGGGCTCGAAAAGTGCTGTCTCAATGAACTGCTGTCCCGCAGAATTGGGAATATTGATTGCCATGAACAATAGCGCAGCAATGGATTTTTAGGCTACAATGACACAAACCCGTCCTCACATCGTTCTGATTGAATGAGGTGGGTTACTTATGGTATGTTTCTCTCGGAGCACGTGGGCTGGGTGGGCCAAGAGCGATTATCGGATGCACCTTTTTTATAAGAGCGCACTTGACTTTCCACAAGCTTCCCCAGTATAACCTTTATGATGTTGAGGCCTTGAACACCGGTATTTAGCCAGTCTTGGTTCCGCGCTAATTTGCGGTATAGTGGTTAACGTCTACAATAGCGTACTCCCGCTGTCAAGTGCATGATATGCATTCCCACAATAAATACATTTCTAGGCGTACAACGAATTAGTATTATTCGAACTAAAGATCAATCACTAGTCATTGCAGCCCACCCTGAATCGCAGGAAAAGATGGTTGGTTAAATAATGCATAGAGTATTTACTGTATGTGTGGAATCCACACGACGCAAAGCTCTTCAGCTTGCAAGTAAGAACACAACCTTTCACAATTGATGCATGTTAGACTCCCTTCACCTTACAGTCGGGAGGAGCTACATACCTGACTACCATTCATCGGGAGGAACGGCAGTCCAAGCAGCATGCAACCATGGAGGAAGCATGTACTCCTGCACAAT
>QEAN01000150.1:24547-44361 GCA_006535955.1 Synchytrium endobioticum | reverse complement strand
AGTTCTTGACGGCTGTCGGGTTGTTCTCAACCACGTCTGCCGCTAAAAGTGCAGCAATGGATCCAGCAATTGCAGGTGATGCCATACTTGTTCCTGATAGAGTTCGTGTCTCACGATTCGAGTCACCTGTTGTTCAGCACAATTCGTGTCTGAATCAATGCATACGACGCGTTCGGCAGACGTACCTGCGTAGTCGGATGTGATCTGAGATCCTGGAGCAAGGATAGTGACACATTCACCGTAATTCGAAAAGGGCGCAATGGAATCATCAATATCGGTGGCACCCACGGCGATGACGGATGAGTTCCTGGTAGCCACTGCGGGTGAATATTCACAAGCATCATTGCCAGAGTTGCCTAGTTGTTTCAGACAATGCTGAGTACGCATTGCAGACGGACAAAACAGTTCATACCGGAAGCCGCAGTTACGTGGATACCCATGTCAGCCAACGCGAGGACAGCTCTTGCCAATGTCGAGCTAGCACGACCTTGTACCGACAGACTGCCATTTAAGGCGAGTCAACTTTCGTACCTTTCACAAAAACATGCAGTGAAAGTCCGACTCACTTGACAATAGCAGGACGACCGGGGTATTGTTGCACACGATTAGCAACCCACTGCAATCCATGGATAACATCTGAAAATGGCCCGCGTCCTTGTGCATTCAGAGTTCGTACAGCAACGATAGTGGCATTCTTGGCAACACCGAAAAATCGTCCTGCTGCTACCCCAGCACAATGTGTTCCATGACCATTTGCATCTTCTAGAGATGGCGATGACCTGGATGTGCTCACTTCAAAGATTACCCGTGGATACAAGTCCACATGGTTTGCATTTACGCCCCTAATGGTCACAGAGATTACGAGTGTGACAGCTGCAAGGAATCTGAATCGCATTGATTCCGAGAACATACGTGTCGACAATATAGATATCTACGCCAGTGCCAGCCGTAGATGCGAAATGGTACAGCCCATCCAGAGGTAGCGCCGGTTGATCGATGCGGTCCAGATTCTAAAGCATAACAGCATGTCAACATGCAGCGCAAAGTGGAGAACCCCCAATACCACCACTCGCACCCATGGGGCATCGACCTGGACCACCTCTCCAGCCTGCCCACTGACTTGGTCAATAGACAACTCCCCATCCTCTTCAACAGCAATCTCCGCGTCACCACCATCCGAAACGGAAGCGGCGGACGCCTCCAATACATGGTCGACATAATTTGTACAAGCAGCAGGGCTGTCAAATCCGACGGAATACCCAGCAAACTGTGTGCCACGTAAACGTTAACCTCGTGCGAAGATTGACGCATGCGATTAACCAAGACGATACGCACATTCCCAAAATTCCAACGATGCGTGATGCTCACACCATCGGCCGAGGCCAGCTTGAAATGGTCATCCATTGCATTGGTAGTGTGTTGTGGATTCTTGGTATTGAAGGTTATCAGATACGTGGCGTTTGGTTGCTGACATAGGTGGTGTGACACTTGATTCGTGGAGGACGTTGGAAGTGATACGACCGTCGCAATAAAAAAGTTGATAACAAGGATGACAGACATTTCTGGTTGTGTCAGAGGAGTTGGTGCGTGCTGGTTGATATCTGCGAGGCAAAGAAGCGTGAGAACAGTCGCAAGACCCAACAAGCACCGCTCTGGACCTGAGAGAAGGAGCCATTATCACCACGGAGTAGGCAAACTATTGTGCGATTAGTGCAAAACATTATCAGCATTTTCCAAGTGAAGCACACCTTACAGGCGACATGTCAAAAGCTGCAAGCCTCGAAACATCATAAATGTTAGGCGAATATCAGTCAGCCGTAGTAATATGGGTATGGCCAAGCCCGCTGCACTCAACAGCCGGACTGAACAAGAAAAGGCCAAGGATTTTGTCTGCTTTGATGTCACAATGAGCAGGTCCTCCGATTTTCCAAGCTGCCCAGTCGCCGCTTGTTAGTCAGTACAATTACTAATCTCGCAGCCTTCCCCCATTCTCTTCCGACTGCCCGTCGTTCTTACATAGAGTAGACGACGGCACTATCGCGAATGTTGGTATCCAACCTTCGCGTTGTTTGGTGTTGTGTGGCACAACTGGTCGTGACGACACACTGCTTTGGTGACATTAATAATATTACTGCGTATTACGGAATACAAGCTTGACAACATCTCAACAGCGAATAAACGTTTTGATGTCGGCTAGACGTTTATTTGAAAGTAACGTTCAGTCGCGTGCTTTCGCTACTAGGTGGAAATCGGATAAGCGCAAGATGTAGCAAGTATTATACAGTGAGGGACACTAATCAGCACCTTCTCTTCATCCACAGTTCACCTGATTTGTTTATTCTGAATCCGAGTAGAATTACTATACTTGTTATACAGTGAGGGACACTAACTATTGTATATGTTACTATTCGTACTATAGTTTATAGAAAACAAACGTTCACTTACTCAGCACCTTCTCTTCATTCACAATTCACCTTATTCGTGTATTGTGAATATAGAAGTGTGCCGAGTCAATCAAGATATTTACATGTCAGGTGGGTTTCGTCAACCACCTTCACGTGATGTGATCACTCCATCATGAACAATAAAATTTGCCATGACCACCGCGGTGCCAGCTACTATTACAACAGGAATACGTGATACACTGTATTCACGCCAATGGGTTATTCGCATATGATACAATTCAAAAAACTATACCAGAAAATTACCACAACGAAAACCATATTGGCCTTTATACAATTCATGTCTCTAACGGAACATGACAAACTGTCAATGTCAGCTGACTGGTGTCCCTCTCCACTTGTCCCTCAACTAGCACTCTTTTGCTGCTAGTGGTTCCTTAACGGCTCCCAACAATTCCTCTACATGACCTTTTGCCCCTTTTGGATCTTTACTGTTCCCTAGTGCTATTTCGTGACGATGCTGTATTGAATGCTGGTGGTTGGTCAATAGTTGTTCTGTGCTCCTCAAGGGTAGTGTAATGCTTTAATGTAGTTGGTTGGTGATGAATGAATAAACTGCGTAGTGCTTGATGCAGGGCTGGGGGTATACTATTGTTACTCGTACTACTGACCATGAAAATTAGTGTAATCGATGCTCAAGTGTGATGATGGTCGTCCACGTTTTCGTTTGCTATTGGCTGTACCAGTCCCACCACTATTATCAGTGTTGGGTTCCTCGCCATCTAAGGACATACTTTGTCCATCTTCATCGTCATCAGTTTGATGATATGTAGCAGATACAGAGGATGGTTCATCAGATGCCAAAACAGCAGCAGCTTTGACCAAATCGCCCAACAACTCTCCTCCTCCCCGTTCCTGGTCATATTCTTCGTCCCCTTCAATACCAGTATCGTCAGCAGTAGCAATGAGTATCTGTCGCTTGTTGTGTTTTTGCCATAGATGTAACTCTGTTGCTTGTACTTTAAGGAATGAAAAACTACAACCAGGGGCTGGACAAGGGAATGGTGGCCCATCAACTACGATGGCGCCAGGGTGTGGTCCTTGATGTCCAAACTCGAGGTGATACACTAAACCTCCCGCTGTGGTGTAGACCTTCCTACAGCCTGACCTTGGACAGGCGATTTCAGGCACTGGCACGCCTGTTCTATCTGCATGGACATGCAGAATGTGATACTTGATCCCGCTATCGCAATTATATCTCGGGTCAGTTCATGGTGCAAAGGAATATATCGTGAACATACAAGCACACCGCTTCAAACATGCTTACCCTTGACCCGGATACGACTTATTACAACCAGGATAAGGGCAAACATACGGTCTATCCGAATCTACTTCAGCATGAGCATAGATCATGTGCTTCAGCAGCGCTTGAAATTCATCAGACGTTACAGTACAATCTTCTTTGGGACAATGAAAGACCTCTGGCGGTTCGTGCTCTTCTGCCATTAGACCAGTGGCGTTGTTGAGTTCAGCAGCATGACGCTGCTGAGCCACAGCCAATAATTGATGAGCGATCCTCATGGGAGCTACTGGGGAATCCAGAGAGGACAATACGAAAGATTCGTTGTCGTCATCAAAAGCGTAATCGTCTAGATATTGTTTTGGGACACCTCCTTCATCATGGATATATGTAGTCATGGGGGTCACCGCTGTTGAATCAAGCCGTACGTCTACGGGTAAACCATGCATCGATGGCGGTAATGGCTTCATTGATGGCGGTATCTGCATAGTAGGATTACTAGAGGGTATATATAAACTATTGCTGCTGCTAGGTTTCAGAACAGGTGACGGGGAAAATCCACTGGTACTACTCCCAAAATTTAAACCGCCAGTACCATAAACTCCAGCGACACGTCTGGGTAACGAAACATGTTCTTTGAAAATGTGATTGCGGAGACCCATTTGACGTGCAAATACAGCCCCATCCGGACAGACAGGGCATTCATATCCACCTCTTGCGATGGTGTTGACGTGCGCACTCATCAAGTGGTCCACAAGCTCTTGCTGGGTTGTAAAGGCGTCAGCACATCCTACACATTTACAACGATACTGCCTTGCTGGATCCAGTAAAGGTTGTATCGGTACGTGTTGGAGGTCACGACCATTCGCGTCCTAGGACGGGGCACAATGACGTGTAAGTGTACGGCATCGAATGGATTGAGCAGATTCCATTCAGGTATGGTTGTCCGAGCATGGTTGCAACATAGACACTCCGTCTGAGTGCCTGTGATGCAATCAGGCTTTTTTTTTCTTTGCACCTGACCAAGGACATGCTTACCAATGGTTCTTGGTGCGTCTGCGACTCTGTCGTGATGCTTGGCCTTCCCGCCGTAACATCAGAAGCATATATCTGCTCCAACTGATTAGCACGTTCCTGGTCGGTCTATATTGATAAATAAGACATGTTAGTGTCGTCTACTCCACCGCTGCGTTTGGATTGACACATCATCCCGAATCCAATGGCCACCATGCAACCCCTCGAGCTCACCGAAGTAGATTCATTCGCAGCATATTCAGCCAGATCTGCCAAAACTGCCAATGCATTCATACTCCGCTATGGATGGTCGATGTGTGCCGTGTGGAGATGGGGAGAAGAGTAGATTCGTTCGAACTGATAATGAAGAGATTACTATAAACCACCTTCGATGGCGGATTTGCTATCAAGAGCTACCACCCTTGATAGTCGCCACTACTTCCGCGATCAATGTCCTCGGAACCCGGAATATTATGATGACCGGAAACGGCCCCGTGACACCCGACGCCCCTTGGCTTCTGCTCTACGGCTGCGTCGCAAAGACAACTGACATTCTATTGCAAAACAAGAGAATTATACTAACAGAGTACGCGTAGCGAAATGAACAAGGATAGTATGCAAACCACCAACCGCGATCAACAGTCCCGACCACACCCAACAGTTTATCCAGCAAATTGGAGCTGGGAGATAAACAATGTAGCAAATATGTACTTTCCTTAAAACCCGACGCTCTTTGCAACATTACTACAATCGAATGAAGTTGTTCCACTGAATGTTGGTCTGTACGAGGTCCAACTAAGCCAGTTTATATAACTAGTGACGGCTCACTGTCAGAATAAATCCATAGTAAGTGGGAATGGTCAAGTACTTACAGTGAGGCAGTGTAGGCAATAACGATGGGTTGTTTGACAGGATTACTACCGAGTGCTCCACAATTAGCCAGAAGAACTTTCAATACTGGATCAAGATCCGTTAGCGTAGATGCAGTATATGAGAACGACAATGGCTATTATTGATGGTGACACAATAAGTTCAATAGTTGCATTCGCTGTCATCATATGGACCTACATACCAGCGTGAAGTTGCTCGTCGACATTTTTGCGATAGTGACGTCATAGGCAGCGCCAAATCCCGTTACGGCTGATGCTGGTACGCTCGCAACGACTGGTTTGGCGCTGACTTCAACCCGTTGTACTTGATAATCGACATACGAGTTGGACTTGACAGATACAATTGTACTGAGATTGAATCTAACAAGGACTACATCCCCAGTAGTAGTAACGAGTGGGGTATTAGTTGAAGTCAAAACTGGATTTGAAGCTTCAACGCCAGCAATTCTAGGGAAACAGAGGAAGACGGCAAGAGCGACACCGCCTAGTACCAATATCATGAATAACAAACAGCAACAGACGCATCGTAGTCGACTGGAGAAACAACAGCAATATCGTCGTCGATATGGTTTGGGTGGTTGGATGGTCACAGATGGCAGCGGTGGTTTGGCCGTCTCTGATGGTGATGTCGGTTTAGCTCCCTGACCTAGACCTGCAGGTTATTGTGGGAACGTTAGGTTGTTTGATGGTTGACAAGTCATGCGTGATGCCAATGAAAACAGCTTCCGCGTTTCACAGAGGACCAGCGAGCAAGGAAAGCAGGCTGAAATGTAATGCGACCCTTTCAAATTCCGTGCTGCTCCTGCGTGGTGCTTCAGTGCTTCCTTACTTCCGTGCTAAAAACATCAAAACATCTGCGGCCCAAGCTTGATCGGGGCTCTAATGTCCTCCTTCGTACCCTCTTTGGCACGTACCTCGGCCTCCATAATGAGCAAAAGATGGCAGGTGTGATAAGGCGCCCTTTGCCGGTTGTGCTGCAACAGCTGATGAATGAGATGCCGGAGCTACAGGTGAAGCTGGACCAACGGAACCCCCACCAGGAGGTCGATTATAGGTTGGAGGACGGTTCCATGTGGGGGTAGTCGATGCCATCATTGCTATCCTCAGTCCTTTCTCTCGATTGCGGGTTCGACCCTCTACTTCGGCTGGGGGTGGAGGACAAAAAACGGAGGACAAGATGACGAGGCCGACACGAGATCGTGCAGAATCGCGCCAGGCGGGAGGGCGTGTCCTACATCGCGTCCATACTCGACGCAACCACGCCGATGCAAAGCATGCCTGCCAAAACATCATCGCGATGCCATATGGCGCTACATCAATCACGCCAAACCCTTCAAACTCTTCGCACGCGCTTGGTTGGTGCGTCCGAAGCCGCAACCGACAATCCACCAAGCATTGAATGGATTCAAGGACGCTCTCAAAAGGCTCTGCAGCCACACTCACATCATTGATACCTCCACTTGACAATGATTTCGATTCCCTCGTCAACATTCCGGCAAAGCTCATTGGCCGTCAACCGTCCCACCACCTGGGCCTGCCCTCCTCAACCTCACTTTCATCTTTACTGGCTGGGGACGAGTCACGAGACATTGATGATATGATTGCCATACCGAGGCTCATCAAATCCCTACCCGTCAAATCCAAGGGTTTGACGAAATTTGCAAACTTTCTGATCATGATGGATCAGGAAAGATATAGGCAAGCTGCGACGACTTGGCTTCACAGCAAGTGAGTCAGAGCGGCTGATTCTTCATGTGCGCCAAGTAGGTCCGTCCAACCACTCGTACCCATTGCCAAAGCTCGTCACTTTTCTCGATTTCTTCTCGTCGTGCACACAGCCCTCCTGATCGCAATGCTTGTATTCAACCGCGGCATGGCGCCGTTGAGCGTCAATCCACTATTCGGTCCGTCACCGCAGACACTACAAACATTCGGTGCTAATGTGGCATCTGTGTTCTACATCCCACCAACCCCAGCCACCGTGGCCTCAAACTTGTACAGACTCGTAACCGCAATGTTTCTACACAGCGGTATCGTCCATTTATTAGTCATCTCGATGTGTGAAATCACAGTCGGTAGAAACATGATTCACTTTCTCGGGTACACACCTCTTGTGTCCATATGGATGCTCGCTGGGATCGGCGGGAATGCCGTAGCAGTAGGTATTCGATCACAACTCACTGCAGTCTCTGTTGGATCATCAGGTGCTTTAATGGGATTACACGGCGCTAATATCGCCGATATATTGATGAATTGGAAGGAAATGCGACAAGTTAGAGGCCGGATGCTGTATTGGGTCGTCAACTCCTTGCTCGTACTACTGCTGAGTTTAATGCCATATGTGGATAATCTGGTGCATGTCGGCGGATTCATCACGGGTTTTGGTGCAGGTCTCCTCTGCATACCGTTTCTGAACAAGGAAACGAATCGCGTCCAGTGGTACCTTTTCAAGATTTTCGGATTTGCTCTGTCTTTTGTCGTAATCTATCTTAGTATCGTGCTGCTATTGTCCAACATTTATGTATCGCAGCGCGTTCCTTGGTTCTGCCATGCACTCCTCTCAATATCATGTTAGTCTTTTATAATACTGAACAAATTCACTAGTTGAGTACATCAGGGCCCAAGGCCCATGATTTGTGATGATGTGATTTTATGACTCGTCTATTTGATTTGAAATTGTCCTGCCTGTTATCAAGACACTTCCGTGCCATGTCCTGTCGTATATACTGCCTGTCGTTCGTTTAGAGGTAGCCTCGTTACGAGTGCCAAGCCGAGTCGAATTTCACAATCAAGAAACACGACGTGTATGGCCTAGTGAATTCGTATTTATTCATTAATTACACAGCCAGTACATGGCCTAATCCGCCGAATCGGCAAATGGATAACCCTGGACGGGATCCCGCGATCATGTACCATGGCGCACATAAAACACAACGAGTTAGGGACAAATGTACCAAGAGCATTTCTCTATTTGGGCCCATCTTGCATGGCCTTGTAATACTCTAAAGCCTTTCGTATTGGCGTGATGATGTGTTCTTCCAAGTTTGGCAACACTCTAGCCGCTAGTTCGTATAGCGGGATCATGACAAAGCCAATGAATCCAACTATCAATACGCCTGTGTCAGCACTATCAGCATCATCAGGGCTATTTTTGTATCATTTGCATGAACTAACCTTGAGCACCGGGCTTAGAAACTTTGGCACGATCCATGAACGGAGCAGTGGGTAATCCTTGCTCCTTTTCTGTATCGGATTGATGGAAGAACTCTTCTAATAGACAATCCACCCACGGCTCCGAGACAATTTTTGGGCGTACTTCATTGGATATATCACTACATTTGACAATCATTTGTAATAAAACGCCCTTTTGAGCGGCGTCATCGTAATTAAAGCTGTCTGTCTATATTTGAAGTCGATGGCCGTGGTGATTATGGAGGGACGTATGGACCAGGCAAAGTTTCAAGGCTACTTGGAGGAGCGTTAACTTACATAGCCTTTGAATTTGGCCATGATTTGACCGTGAATCGCCATATCCGTAGCTAAGATGCACTGAACTACCGCTACTCTAAAGTCCTTCCACTCAGAGTCTTTCAACGACGATAAAAAGTTGGTTTCTGGTTGTCTCAAAAGCGTAAATAACACCGCTACATGAACAAAGGAGGCGCAATGAGTACCATCAAAGTACAGCCATGACGATAGCAAAATGCAAGATGGATTACCGCAATGACGTACCGCAATGATGGTTTTCTAATGGTGACTGATCATTGTACACGATTGCTAGTTCTGTCTTGGCATTGATTTGATAGGCATTGTTGAATCCGGGATGGTCTAAATCGTGCTATATAAAATGGCACGACGTCAATGGTGTCAAAGGAACAAACACTTAATGAAGCCCACATACACCTATGCAGGCAGTTAAAAGGCATAGCTTGTCCATTACGGATAGCTTTGAGTGGACTCCACTAACATGTAAGATAGCATAACACTGCATCCATCAGAGGTAAACAGTTCATTCAACGTTGGAGAGGAACTAAAAGGATTATCCTACCATTTGCGTCACGCAAAAGCAGTGCTTGAAGTTATGGAATGGCTACAGTAGGATATTTGTTGACATTGGAAGGTATCATTCGGCTCAAAGAGCTCAGTTGCTCAAAAGATGGACGTACATTCTCGTTATATCCAAGACTGATGGCCGTCATGAATCGCCGAAAGATAGGACGATCGATCTTGAACCTCTCAAACAAGTTGAATTCATCGAACATGACTTCGAATAGTCCGATTAGTTCTGCCGTGCTGTATTTCCATACATCGAATGTAGGGGTCTAGAAATCAAAGTGTTAAGACAAGTTCCCGTCAATGTCTTTTTGTCATGCTCGTACTTTTAGTTGTTCTGAAACTTCATGGCTGAAGTGCGGCGACGCTACAGGTATCAGGCGGTTTACGCGCAGTTCGTGGACACGACGGGTTGCTGGATGTGAGATCTTATCGGCTAGATTGACTGGTGCTCGTCCATCAAGCTATGAATGGCAGTTGGATCTGTCTCGGTCAGGTATTTGCAGCCTCCACACACGAAAAGCGATAAAGCGTTCGTTACATGAGCACGAGTTTCGTGAAGTTCCTTTTTCAAATTTTGCACCTCATTCATCAGTAGGGCAGTGGCCTGCAACCTCTTGATGACTAGTTCGACATCTTGCGAATGACTTGAGGTGGAGGATTCGGTTGCTATTTGGTAAGGAATTAGTCGTTTAGAACACACTAGCATCAGCACGACGCCTTCCTCCGTATCGGGACTAACTCACAATTTTTGATGATATCCAGTCTGTAACGCGTGGAAGGGGTATTTTGGGGTATTGAGGCGGATACTGGGATCAAAGTTCCGTCGTGTTTTGATAGCTTGCAGACATCAGATGCATCTGGGTCGTTATCTGCGGCAGCAGCAATCAGTAAATCCTTTACCTCCTTGGTACTCATTGTAGGGGATAGTCTGATGAGCTCATCTCTTCCCCCGCTTATTGATAAATATATGTGGCTCATTCCTCCCTCTACAGATACTCTGCCCACAGGCATCTGGGCCTCGTTCACGTTCAGTTTGCAAGGAGATGATAAGGTAGTTTGGTGTTCGTGGTGGTTGTCAGTTATGACTGATCTTTGGATTGTTTGGAGAGCATTGGGCATATCCGGGTCGTTTTATAGCTGGATTGCAGGGGGTCTCCCCTAGGGACGGGGATGGACCAGGGCCGGGTAGTCGGATTTTGTGCGGCCAGCCTCAGGCGATCGGCTGCAGCTGGCAGTGAGTGATGTCCATGCAGGATGACCTTGCGCATATCGCAATAGCCAGGAAGTATATCATCCACAATGGCTATCTATATGCCACACGGGCTCACCCAGCCACCCAGCCACGCGGCCACGGAGCCACGGAGCCCCGCCCCGGGAGGGTCCTGAGCGATCGGGCGCCCACGGCCCTCGTTCCTCGTGCCCGTTTGGAAGTCACGGGGAGCGACCGAGACGCTGCATAGGACACTGGGACACTGGCTGCTCATGAGCTGATGTCGGGTGCCCCAGCATCTCCATGCTATGCCAACACTACGACGCCCGCCAGGCCCAGGAAAGGAAGTTTGGTTGTGGATGAGCAACGGGGGATAGTACCACCAGTCCCAGCTGGTCCATCGATGCCTGTACCACCATCTCCAATGTCCGCTAGGGCGCGGGAAGCTGCTAGCGCCTTGGTTTCGCTCACTGGGTTGAATTTCGGGGCAAGTTGCCGTGCCATAGTGCCTTGCCTCAATCACATATGTTGCTTGCCACAAGTGTGGCGGGACTGATTGACACATCATCTGCATTTCCGTCTGAATCATACTTCCCCCATAGCCTGCTTTTGTCGAACCTTCCTTCAATGCACCAGCTATCGCACAGGCAACATACTCATTGCCATTGCTGCTGCCGCTGCCAACTCCTGCCACCTGCCATTTAGTACCAAAGTGGACTGCTCCAATAATACCCATGCCTAGCACAGGTCTGCAAATTCCACTGATTCTGAGCCAGGATCCAAGTCTTCATCATGTGCCACATCCACTAACGGAGATGAAATTACATCTAGGAATGAGGCAACCACCAGGTTCCGCGTCCCCGCTCCATATATTTCTATATAATGCTATCCTATGTGGTAGAGATCACCCAGGCTCATTCCTCACTCGCCAGGAACAGCTGATCAACAAGGCCGCACTGGAATTAGCATTGACAGACCCGAGTCTACTGAGTAATAGAAATTCACTGCGTCAAAGGGCTACAGACTTAGTTCATGCCGCCACGGACGACCGATCCGACTCGCTACTCGCACGTTGTCCACTCTCAGTACATCCAGAGACACTCCGACTGTTGAATGTGACAAATCCACAACAGATACAGGGCATGTATTGGACTAACCAGCCATTCGAAATGCAGCATCACTTGTGGTTGGAGAGCAAACAGAGAAAAAAAGAAAAAACTAGTTGGCATACGCCAATACGACACAGCAATAGCACGACGCAAAAGAAAGGTGAAGCGCAGGTATCACCTGCGCCTCTAGTAGCAAATACATGCAGACAAGCTCCAAGTACGGAAAACGTCAACACCATAACCCCGTTCGCATCTACAACGCCATCAACATCAACTACTGTTCAAGTTACAGATACTGATACACACAATAAATCCACCAATCCGAGAAAACGCCCAGGCACAACAAAATCAAACAGTCGGCGTGTAGTTGCGAAATACAGTGAGGGTGACTCTGAAACGAGGGTGGGAGATGCACTAGATGAAGCAGCACCAGTATTTAATCATGTATCAACAGCAGGTTCAGCGGGAGCAACTCCGCGTACGTTAACCATGTCTACGAGAAGCAATGGTGCTCGCAGAGAAATTTGGTGACAGCACTCGATCAAAGTGTGTATGGAAATTAGCTTGGTCACTTCATTTTTTCGCTTTGACGAGACACTGATAACATACTATTCACAACATATACTCAAGTTTCTGAGTTTTGGGAAGGTGAATATAGAAATCCGACTTTGCAGACATCACTCTCACCTTGTCGATCATCGCAACACCAGCATGGGGAGCGACACAGCAGGAAGAAGTAGGTGAGTACCCCAACCAACTTGTCTCGGTTATCTCTCACTCTACCACGACTGTGACGTCACACTGATACCATAGCAACATACACTCAAGTTACTCCGCAGCCATCATTACTACTGCCTCCACAAGACATACCCAATTCACTTTCTCCCAAATGTCTGTGTAGTGTCAATCCTGTTTTCCACTGTATGGTTTTGTGCTTGAACTTTAGGTGTACCGATAGTGATGACCCCTGTATTGTAAAGTGTTAGCAACCAAACAGCATCCATGGAATCGATGTCATTCACGTAGGTCAATTCTAGAGATTCGCGGTTTTTCACGCCGCCTAGAGAATCTTTTGATACTTATTCGTAGCCCACTCACCCACCCGCCTGCTACGATTGTTGCAACATCTACTATTCGTACATGTTGGCTCATTCTTGTAAGGATATTCTGCATCATTACTTTGTGGATCCAAAAAAATCCACCAAGAGCGGCACGAGAGACAGCTGTCAAACCGATTGTGACATCCACTCCGCAAACAGTCCAAATCAAACTTACTTGCCTCATCCGTTCTGAGCAGGTAGCCGCCAATGGGCTAATTCCAAATGTATATCCTTACAAGAATGACATTATCCTCGCCGTCGGATCATCTAAATGACTGGGCAACATTAGCGCCACCACCACCAAATCCACAGCAAAGAGAATGCACGAAGAGGACTGGGAAGAAAAGTCCTTCGCTAGCAGCTCTAATTTGTGTGGGTTTGAGGGCATTATCCGAGTCTCGTCATCCTGATGTCGTACAGTAATCGCAGAGTATTTTGGAGTTTTAGTAATAGCTAGTAGCACTAAGTATCGCGGACTACATTTTCTCTGCGTTGCCGCTGTCCCGGAACGCGGTTGGAGGGGAATACCCTTTCTTCTCACGTATATAGCTGTCTTTGGTTGTAAGTTTAGCAAGCTCAGAATATAATCCAGGCAAAGTTTTTGTAAGAGCACTCGCTTCGATGATACATTCACTCAGTTCTACAAGCGGACTAGAACAACGTTCTGGTGGCAAGATGGCTGCAGGCGGAGGGAACAAGGGTGATGCGTGCTTTTAGAAAATCCTCTCACGACGCTTAATGCAGAGGGTTCGGATATATCCAATCTAAAGATGTGGCATCCGTAGTCTGTGTGTATTCAGTCGCTCACGGCTCGATGTATCCCTGTGTATCCCTTCTTTCGTTCCACCCTCGGTCAATATGCGACGAACCAAGCACATTATCCAAGCCTTGTACAGCAGTTGAGCTAATGGCAGATGGAGTCAGTGCTTCGGCTCCAATGAGGCGCAAGTCCACTCTCACTAGATTGAGGCAGGCCCGCAGATTCAATCGAAATAACGATCTAGCCATCGAGCATGCAACTGCAACAGCACAAGACAGGCGGAAGCTAGCAGATGACACCAACACGAATATGAAGAAAGCGGGCCTCTTCTCGCCATCAACTTGGAAGTTTTCTGTCCGCAAACGTGAGAAGCCGGCAAAGGCCACGGATTTGGCCGTCGCCTATGAGCAGAATGAGCCTGAGAATGAGGATGGCCTTCTGGTGCTACAGGTTGAACGTAAGAATTCCTGGAAACCTACTCAACACAGACGCTCAAGCAGGAAAACACAATCATTGCCAGCATTCATAGCCGACGCCCCAAGTGTGGCTGATCACCAACAGTCTGAATCACCGAAAGTAGGCCAGCGAAGGAACAGCAAAGTTTTAGAACTATCACTTACAGCATTGGAGTGGTTAAAAAAGGCAGCCGCAACTGACGATAGCCAACCTGGTGGTCCGTTATCACCATCATCATCCATTGCACCATCCCCTACAATCACACATACCACATCAGAACTCGAACGGGACAAGTCATCAAACATGGCCGAAAAAAGTGACAAGGCACGTAAATTGAGTCTGAAGATGCCCATATTACCTCGTATGATGAGTGCAAAGACCGAAAAGAATCATGTTTTGGGTGATGCCGATATGAAGGATCAGGCGAACGTAGTAATCGAACCGCTGCCATCTTCCCCTAGTAAATTTCTACCAGAAGGTAGAAGTAAGAAGGGGGAAAGAAAATCTATGATCTCGTTGCGTTCCCTATCGTCTGGTCTTGGTGATAAACGGGACGGGGATAACAAGTCCCTTGTTGATGTATTGGACGGCAGTCATTCATTGGTCAGCAAAGAGTCGCGAGGAACGCTGAAAAAGTTGAGGGATGCAATCGCATGGTCTAGTCAGCATCAACCAGTTGTAGATGTCGTAAATGATGGTGGCGACATGGAAAATGAGAAAGTTCCAAGGGTGGAGAAGCAGAAGAGTAACGCTAGTAACAAGAAGCGCAGGCCATTATTGTGGCAAAAAAATAACATCAGTGTTGAGACGTTGCAGAGTGAGCCCTTGGCTTCTTCTGATGTCAGCTGTAATAGTGCTAGTCCACTGGTAAATAGCGCAGTCGACAAGCAACACCATAAAAAGAAGGAGAGAATAAATTTGTTTAGGTCTATGTCTGTAGACGTATCTCTGAAGAAAGATACACAATCAGTCCCGGATTTATCACCCTTGTCAAATGTAATTATACCACAGGCCGATCGGTTCGAATGTGTGGTCGCACCCACCGGTAAATCACCAGCATCGCCATTAATACCAGAACGTAAACCCGATGATAATTTCTGTAATAGACCCAGACGTAGTTACGATTCGAGTATCCACGTCCGACAATCCTATGACTCGGCACCAATAAACCTTAGACCGATTTCCAAGAATAAGAATTATATGGATGTGGAAAACGAACTAGCTATACGTGGGCCTGACATTGTTGATTTGATTTCGGAGCAAAATGGGCGGACGAGTGGTGACGAACTTATGCCTATCTCCTCATCGAGTACGTTGGTACAAGATGAAGCTACGGTACTCGTTGTCTCTAGTAATACCGTCGAGCAAACGGTTGTCGAGTCGTTGCTTCAGGAGGAGCCACCAGACACAGAAGAAGAGTTGAATGTAGATCCAACTTGGCAGAAACCATCGCATACTGCTAGAGCTCAGACACTAATTGAACCATCATCGCCCCGAACTTCCTTACCATCCAGTATAATGCCGCTTAGAGTTTTAACAACTACCACTACGACGACGTTGACAGCCGCATCATCATCGTTTAGATCAGATGCCCCCAAACCACTGGAACGGGATATTGCCGAAAGTAGAGATATTCTAGATTTGCCATCGCCAGCACCCGTCGAGCTACCATCTCAGCTAGTGGAACAGCGTGAGGTGGGACTGAACAAGAGCTTTCCAGCTACTACACATCCGAGTGATGCCTCCGATATCAGCTCCGTAACCAGTCCTAACAGAGATGGCCATTTTATTAATATCGCTGGCCCGCATGTTAGTAACATTAGTAGTAAAAGAGAAAAGAGCAGCAGTCACGATTCAAAATCGCCGTCACCAGTAGAACAGATGACAGAAGCGCATGTCCCTATTGCACTATCATCCGCTCAGGCAAAGTCTAATGAGTCAGCATCACTCATCACTTTATTGAATGCACCAGCTCCCGCTGAAGTCGCACATGTTGAACCTGTGCCCCTCATCTCACCTGCATTTGCTGATTTGATGGGGCTAATGGATACCAGTGATGCTCATGTGATAGCCAACAATTCAGTATCTATTGATGCGGCGTCAGCACTAACTATCAGTGAACCGGCCGTCAAGAGTGTGGTGTCATCACTTATCATTGATTTGTTTGATCCCATAAGACAATTGCCCACTTGTGTCGCTGAAAACGCAGACTTGGCCAGGACTGCTTCCAGGAAGTCCATGGTTTCTGTGATGACTCCATCCATATCGTTGAGTTTGCCTAGGTCAATCAAGTCAGAAGGTATGATCTCGATCATTTGTGCCTCTTTGCTTTCTCATTGAGTTTCAATCCGAGATACTAACATTCTGTCACATTAGGATACCCAACGAGTTTGGCAAGCACACCAACGACATCAGCATCTCCATCAACACCATTCCCCAATACACCATCCGAATCGAAGTCACCCGAATTACCTCCGTCAGTGGATGCCAGTTTGTTAGTGAACAAGAGGCCAACGAAAACACCATTGATCCGTACAGCCTTATCCGAATACGCACCAACACGTACTGATGAGATGATGGTATCAGTAGGAGATTCCATCTCAGTATCAGCACAATACTCAGATGGTTGGGCCTTAGGTCGTAATGAAACTACCGGTGAACATGGTGTGTTTCCTCTAGCCGTCTTTGACGACGTTTCATCATCTGATGAACTAGAAGAACAAGATGATGATGATGGTGATGAAGTGTCATCCGCTGAGCAGGCGCATAGTAGTGAACTTGAGGGTGACCTAACTCAGGCCGAGGAATTTACTTCTGTGAGACTCAATGAAGTTGATAGCAATAGTAGCGAAGAAGAACTACAATTTGTCGTTCCAGGCAATGCTGGAAAGCCGCCTATTTTCGGAGTGATTGATCATCAAGCTCGACCAACTAGCATCGATAGTCATACTAAAGCTGGAAGGAGGCCAAGTACCTTTGAATACTTGTGGAGTAGCATAATTGCACGTGCCTCCGCCGGTATGCTATGATGTCCTCCTTGTTCTTGTTAGCCAACTCAAACAAAAATTTCATAGCCCCATTACAAGTTGTTTCAGCCAGGATAACAACACCAAGTCCGTCACTTTCGGAAGAACCTCAAATCAGATATCTTAAAAAAGATCCACCAATCCCGCCACCGCGATCCAGAAATGCAGCCAGTGTGCCAGCCCTCTTGTCTGCTCCTCCAGTCCTCTACGTTCATTACGATCTTGTACCTACGCGGCCAGATGAGTTAGCACTACGAGTAGGCGATGTAGTCATCATCGAAGCAGCATATGCCGACGGATGGGGATTTGGTAATGTGATACAGTTCGATTCAGACAGAATACGTCGACGAAATTGTTTGCTGCCAAATGAGCAGGGGTGGGTTCCCATATGTTATTTGAGAGAAGAGGAACCCGAGTTATTGGACTCTTCCGCCGATGGGTCCGAAGGTGAGAAAGGCGACGAAGGTAGCGATGAGGAGGGTACTGTTAGAAGGGCGGGTAGTTATTAAGAAGAGTTTTGATTGTGTCCATGTTGATTTTGAGGTGGCTTTAGACAGTGTATAACGCGATTAGTAGCCGAGTTTTTGCAGTTTTCTTATAGTCATCATTTAATAGGGCCATGCAAAATCTGTTTGTAAATATATGGGATGAAATTATTCTAGTACCCAGAAGTATAAGAACCTGACGGCAAAAGGTTGATGACCCGTCTTTTCTGAAATCTGTTGTTCCTGCTGTTCCGCCTGGATGCGCTCAGTTAAGTAACCCTTCCGCTCTATCAGTATCCTGTACGGGCAGGACGCGACTGCAATGAATGGGAAATTCCCAGCCCAATTAATCTTGGAATGGCCGATATTTACGATTTCTATTCCATGCAATTCCATGTCATTCTTGACCACTCAAATGGTGATGACGCGTAGCCCGTCCTTTCTGAAATCAAGTTCCGGCTGTTGAGACGACTTATCACGTTCAACCCCTCTGACATGTTTTAGATCTATCGTTGATCATGTCTCATCTACCTCTCATTTTGAGTATCATGATCATGAATGGTGGCAAAGTTTACAGCATCCAAAGTAAACGATCATGGACCAACCACATGATTGCTTGTACTGGCGATACGCCGCCTCCCGTAAAAGAAGAGGCGCATGAGTATTTTGCCTGTCTGATGTGGTAGTCTAAAGTAGTCATAGTAAGCTTCGCTTCTGGTAGCCGGTACGAACAGTCATTCACTTTCGTTGTATCAGCCACGTAGTTGGTGCTCTCCACCGTAATGGTAGTAATTTTGTGTGTAGATAAACTTTGGACCTGGACGTAAATATGGACTGAGTAGTAGTTTTGAAATAGTAGTATTAATGTAATTTTAGTGTTTTTTGTTATACATATGAATTAGCAGAGTGTAAAGGGTACAACGGTATTGCTGGTCATGTCATACATTTCTGATCTCTCTAGCTACTAATGCACTGCATTCTCTTCCTTCAGCGATGCAAAGGTCAACAGAATCTCTTTTGAATGCCATGAATCCGGACGTTCGGATGGTCGAATAATATCCATTTATTCATTGTAAAAGTCAGCGGGAGAACATCTGCTCCGTGATACAAATACTTTGATTTTGCATTCAATTTCAAGGAACATTCCAGACATTATTTCATATATTGCACCCCAACATCACATCTTTGAAGCCGTGCCAAACACACCCTGCAGTATGCATGTTGACAAGATCATTGCATTTTAAAGTCTATGCCCTATGGAAGTGCAGTGGCCGTCCGAGGGCAAAGGATTGAGGATGTACACTTGCCGTGAGAGATACGACCTTGATGACGAGCAGATGAGCGATACACGCGTCCCAGGTTCAAATGCCATTTGCAACCAACACAACGTGGCATCAACAATCCGATCCAACATCCAGACCGAGCAACAGAGCATCACAAGCTATCACACCCGATTCGATCCGCCATGCTGAATCCACTGTCGACTCCCAAAGGTATGCCCTGCTCCATGCACACCGTGCCGTGCCGTGCCGTGCCGCTAACGGTGTTTCGTAGGCCAATCCGTGCATTGCGAACTGTGTGGCGCACAAGCGTAAGCGCGGCGCGGTTGCATCATCACGCAAAAGGCTGACCCACCCGGCGCTAGCACCACGACCTGCCAGACCTGTCGCTGCACATTCTACTGGTGCGCCGCCGTCGCCCGTCCACAACCACCGCAACGCCGACGCTCATCCGCATCCCCCGGCTAGCTCGCCCGGCCACAAAGAGCTGGACCACAAGTCCGTGCACGGCCGCATCTGCGGCACCATGCACGCATTGAAGTATGTCCCCGCTGCCCACGCCCCGCTGCACACTGTGTAAAACACCCACCCCCCAGAAACGCGCCGACACGCCCCGGCTCCGAGGAAGAGCGGACGCAAAACGCCCGACACGTGCAGTCCCTCCGAATGCACATCTACAGCGTGTCGACCGAGCGCGCGAAAACATGGCTGGCCGAGCAACAAGTA
>QEAN01000150.1:0-24473 GCA_006535955.1 Synchytrium endobioticum | reverse complement strand
CCCGCTGCATGGCAGTCGCTGCGCTCCGCGCTGGCGCTGTTCAGCCGGGACGGAGCGCTGGAGATCGTGACGTCGCGGCTCATCCTCGGGGAGGCATGCTGTGGCATGATGCAGTACTCGGCGTGTGAAGAGCACCTGGCGCAGGCCAGATGGCAAATGGCGAAAAGCGGGAGCACAGACTCCGTCGTGAAAGCGAGACTGCATCGTGCCACCGCTGCATTGCAGATGGCAACGGGACAGAGAGCCAAGGCTATTGAGGAGATCGCTTCGGAAGTACGCCAGTCTTTTCCTTTTTTTGGGGGGTTCGGGTGTCGAGGTGTGCTCCCAATTTTAGATCTACTACTTGGGCCTGTCGTATGGCCCTGAATCACCATACTGCGGTGATGCGCTGTCACGGCTAGCGGCATCATTCATCGCATCAGGAAAAATTGACGCGGCATTTGCTGCATTTGTCATGGCGCTGATGTGCTGGAGTCAAGATAATGCCTCTCTCAATAGTTTGGACGATGTTTTGAGATCGGAAGGACAGCATACACTGACCGCAGCAAGGAATTTTTTTGAACAAGCGGCTGCCAGTAAACAAGCTCAGAAAGCTGATGCGTTACTGGAGGGTTTATTGAGGAAAAGTATCAAACAGTGAAAACGCTTTTCTGACACCGTATTCGCCTTTTTACCATGTAATGTTTGTAGATCAGGATTCTTGACGGTCACACATACACATCGTCTAATGCCAACTTTATTACGCAGTATGAGCAATTCGAGCGTGTGTAATGAAATACAAATTACGTCTATGTGGTAGTAGACAGCGATTAGAACAAACCACCCTCCAACTTGGCCAATTCGATTAACTACGTGGGGATTTAGATTTTGGTCAAAATTGGGCAAGCAAAAAACAAGGTAGAGAAACCTCCATACCATAGGATCTAAGCAGTATACGACATAGTTAGTTCCAGATCAGATCAACACAGACCACGAAGAGAAACCCATCAAAAGGCGAAATGCTTACCGTCAAAGAACTTAGTTATAGTAACATCCTCACTCAATCCCTTTCTCCTTCGGGTCTTGACCATAAAGTCCCGGGCTAGATGCTGAGCGGGACTCGGCTCTAAAGGTCGTAGCTGAAGGGTTTTATCTAGTGGATCACCAGGTACAATCTGCCAATGGTCGAAAACTTGTTGACAGAATGCTTGTCCTTGTGTATGAGTTCGAAGGTCAGTTTCGAAACCAAACGAATCTACGACCGGGATTAGTGCTTTGACTGTGTAAAGAGGGGATCCGGATTTAGGTAGATCTTGTGTAACGTGACCCCTTCGACGAGCTAGAACAGTGTATACTGCTGAGACACAATCAGCGGGCGCTTGAATTTCTACATAATACACCGGCTCCATTATTCGTGGCGTTGCCTGAATCCGGTATACATCGCAATGTCAAATCCTGAAAAGCAAATCCAATGGCCCACTTACAGTAAGGAAGGAACTATAACAAACACGACGAGCAGTTGGGATGATCTGACCACCGCCACGGAATATTGGCTCATTAGCTATAGTAGCATCTAAAATACGAAATTTGACGTTCCGTATCGCTATAAGCGCAAAGTTGTGAATCAGTTGAATATGATGAAATCAACATTTTGTAACACTTACGTTCGTCACATAACGGCCCTTCTCGTGTACCCCACTGGAACCCCTGTCTGACTGAATCCCGTATAGAACTCAGCAACTTTCTGTCAGTCTAATCATAGGAGGGACAGCCTTAAAAAATCGATCAAACGTTAGCAACGCTCTTTACGGCATCACAACACACCTCCGCAGGGAGAGTATCATTGACCAACACATTTGGTCCGTAGTCGTCTGGACCAAAAGCCCAAATATTTCGTGCAGCCAGCAAATCCCATCCATACTTGGTTGAAAACTGTTCTGCTAAAGTCTTTGGTGGCAAATGTATGTTGACCCGCATATTTTCAATATCTTCTGCTATACCAGATTCTAATGGCTCCGCGATCATGGTGATTTTGTTTCTATATGGCAAGAGTCAGTGGACAAGGTGCAAAAACAAAATTTGGTCGGCAACATTGACGACACACTTTTTGTTTGGAGTCTCTGCATAACACTTGAGAGCTGATGTTTCCACGACAGTCTCACAAAATCGAACAACCGGATCAGCTACTTTGATTTCAATTTCGGAGTATAATCGCCGCAAGTCATGTAGAGCACAGTCTAGATAGAGTTCTCCAGTGCCCACTATGATATGCTCTCCGGATTCTTCCACCTATAGAGAGAGGGAAAGAAACTCAACCACATGAATTCAAGCCCCTGAAAAGACCAAATCAAATAGTGGCTACCTTGGTAGTCAAAATCGGATAACTCTTACTGATCTTCCTCAGCCCGTCCAACATCTTTGGCAGCTCAGTTGGGTTGATGGGCTCTACGGCCACCTTCACAACAGCCGTCGTCTCAAACCTCAAAGGCTTGAATATACAAACAGGTTCGTCATCGTTTGGTGGCATATCGGTAATCGTAGCAGTCTTCATGATAGCAGCATCGACACCACTCAACAACACCAATGATCCAACTGACGCTTCGGACACAGGTATGCGATATCGTGACTCAAAGACGGCGAGACCTTCAACTTTTTCTGATCTTGAGTCTTCTTCATCATCCGGTGTATATCCTTCACCCAATACCCGTACAGCCTGCCCATTCTTTATTGTACCCGACATGACTCTTCCCAACGCATCAAATGACGTGTAATTTTCAGAATTATAGAGCTTGGTTACGTAAATCATTACCGGCCCATGTGGATCTGCAGCAATCATGGATTGGGCGGCTAACGAGGTTAATTCACCTGTATATAGAAACTCGATCTTGTTCCGAGCATTTTCGGCTGGAGATGGGATTTGATTGATTATCATGTCTACGAAACCATTGGCATTTCCAAAGAATTGCTCGCAAACGATTCGTAGTAGTGGTTTGATGTTCATGCCGAATTGGCTCTTTTTCAGGTATATACCCAGTGATGTTAGAGTGGATTTCAAAGTTTCCGTGTCTTCTCCAATGACCTACAAGGACAGGTCGCTTGTAAGCTATATAAGGGACGCAAATACCGCGGTTGCGTACTTGAGCATATAGCTTGTACAAAGGCTCTAGGATGAAATGTACGAAGGTACGCTTGCTTCCGCTGTCCAACGGTTTTCGACGGAAATTTCTTTTTTCAGAATCGAAATATATATCACCCCACAGTCGCTTCGCAAATTCATCAACGTCGAAGTTCTCTAGATGAGTGACAATATCAGACTGATATAGCAGAGCTGTAAAAATGCGAATGATGGTTACCAAAGTTATCAGCATAAGATTGAGCGAAAGATTTCAATGAGAAAATCCATCCAAATTGAGTGGAAGCAAAGCAAACATTTCCGCGCTCTGGTGATACTCTCATTTCCGGATCAATGGCACTAACAAGAGGCAGAGGTTAGGAGAAAATAGTGAAGATATCACTACAATATACCTGATGACGTTGTTAACTTCTTCAATGGTCAGTCTCAATTTGAAGTATGCATCATTTGGAGGTATTTTGAGTTCCATTATCAATCGATCTACCTTGTTAATGACCAATACAATGGGTATTCTCTCTGCAATTAGATGCTTGATTATTCGTTCGGTGTTTACCATGACCTATTGATCTAATCTCAGCCACAGTACAAAAAAAGCTACTACAACTGAGCCCTTACACCTTCGACGGCATCCACCACTACGACAGCACCATCAGCTAAGCGAGCAGCAGCAGTAACCTCGTCGACGAAATTGACGTGCCCTGAAGGTTACAAATGATAGTATGAGACAGAGCAGAAAGGTTGGTATACTGGTGACGCATACCTGGGGTATCGATCACATTCAGCAAGTGACTCTTCCCCTTCAGATCTTGCAATACAAAACTCATTGGCATAGATTTCATTGATACACCTCTGTCTCGCTCCAACTCGTGTATATCCGTGTATCGTTCCCCTGATTCTACCTCCCAGCTCATATCATGCGTTTGAGCAACGAGCATATCTACAAGTGATGTTTTCCCGTGATGTAAGTGCCCGACTATTGCTATATTTCGTATCAAGTCCGGGTATCCCATGAGATCCACCAAGAACCTGTTGAGTGAAGGGTGAATGAGTAGGGTGAGCGAGGAGCAAGTCTTTTTTGGGTGTTATGGATGAAAACACTTACTCCTTCTTATACTTTGTAAAGGGGAGATCTTTCTCCTGCAAATGAAACTTCTTTGTTTTGATTGGCGCAATAACTGGTTCAGATAGCGGTTGAGTATCTTCGTCCTGCACCAGGGTCTCGACTCCGGGGCCGTAGACTTCTTCTGCAGTGGGGTAATACTTTTTGTCCTCATGCAGAACGATGGCATTGGATACTAGTTCATGATGTACTGGGTAGCACCTCGAATTTTGGGTCAGCATGAGCACAAAAGTGAAGGCAAGCAACATACTGCTGCGGTCGACCTGCACCAGTTGCATTCCAGGATGTTCAGGCTCGCGATCTTGCATTTGGACGTCTTCGTGGTCCATAGCTGAGGGAGGGAATGCACGTTCTGGTTGGAGCAGCAATTCCTCTTCATTCTCCTCATCTTGGAGTTCTGGGCCAATGTAATTACCGAATTCATCATACTATTAGCAGTAGGAAACATGTTAGAACGGTGATGCATGCATAGTGATATATCGTGATGGATGCGATTTCATGTTCCAGCGTCCAGCCCACATTTGGCGTCCAAACTTACCAGGTTGAAGTCCATGGCGAGTATATCTGGTTTGGATGTATATAAGTTGATGAGCCTATACCTCCAAACTCAAGAATACACGGGTCTATATATGAGGGTCCAAACTCTGGCAGTCGTCAGTTGTTAGGCCGTCAATAAAGGCACAAAAGGACAGCAAGATTCAATGCACGCAGAATCGCGGCACGACATCGCGATCAGGTTCCCTCGAGCTTACGTGACTGAGTCTCTAGGCGAGACAGCTATTTTATGCAACCTCGCCGATCTGCATCATCTCAACTACACTGGACAAAACACATTCGGAAAGAGGTCTAGGACACCATCGCCATGGCAGCTAGCTGTATATTCTGCAAGATTATCAAAGTGGGTCCTCGTCGCTTCTGGGCCCAGTCCTTTAGCTGACTTTGCTTTCAGGGAGCTATTCCTTCTCACAAGCTGTATGAAACCGAGCTGACATATTCCTTCCTGGATATCAGTCCTTTATCTACTGGCCATGTATGTGCTTCATGTGTCGTGCGCGACAGTGGGGCGGTCACGGGCCATCGTGGGCTAAAACTTGACATTTCGTTTCGTTAACTTTAGGCTGTAAGTCCGAACATTTTCTGTCCCGCCCCATCTTGTCATGTCGTCATACCGTCATGGGCTCACTCTGCTACTTGCATCGCATGACCAGCTCGTCATTCCAAAGGGTATGCTCCGTCTCACATGTGCACGCCGCGAATCTGACTTGGAGTCGTAAAATTAGCACATGCACAGTACCTCCACGAGGTTCCAGATGAAAGCTTGGCTGATTTGTTACCCGTCGCCAAAAAGATTGCATCTGCGATTGGTGCAAAGAACTACAATGTTCTGCAAGTACGCAACTGTTTAATCTACTCCTCATCTATGACATGGGTCAACCGCGTCATATCATGAACTAGAACAATGGCAGATTGGCTCATCAGGCAGGTAAGCCCTCAAGTCATGCCATGGGATCTGACCATTAGCACTCACTCTCGCAAGCGCACATTCATGGCCTGTAGTTGATCACGCTCACTTCCACATGTAAACTTCCGCATCGCGTGCCTTGGTCTACTGCCCCCCTCGTATGCTGACTCTACCCACTCACAGAATTCCAAAGCCAAATGACGCTGAAGGTCTAGGTGTGGGATGGCCAATGCAAATTCGCTCCGAAGATGAATTGAAAGCAGCAAAGGATGCTATAATAGCCAAGATCAATCATTAGGTCTTCCCTGGCAAACTGACACCGGTGCGCTGGATTTCAGAATGAATACGGTGTCTTATTACTTATATATATATATATAATATTACACTAGAACAAAGAACCGGAAGCTGTAATGCCAAACTTACTCGTCTGTAACAAAATACAATACAGTTATCTACAACATATGAGGCCCTTTACTTATGACTTTATTGTTATTTATTATAACATGATGAAGGGTAGCTCGGGATCCCATCTCCAAAAGGCGTATTGAGTGAACCCTTGACACATACACCCCCACATCATGATTAGAAGTGGTATGACACGGCCCGCTTCAAGATATACCAATAGCGCCTCCATGTTTGAGACAAGAACAAATACTTGTGCCACCCAGACGTATTCTACTCCTTCATAGTCCCATATTACCATTAGCAGTGGTAAAAGCTTGCCGAATGATGATATCACGATACTAAGACAAATAATATCATATCTGAATGTGATTTGGAATGAGTTGAGGGTACTCCAAAGTACGGTAATTGTGACTTACCTTTGCTTGACAAATCTCCAGCCTTTGAAGAGGAACGCTCCAAATAGAATACCAGCAAGAAGTGAGAAGAAGGCTATGATATTAAAGGAGCGTCGTCGATCATTCTGGTAGCTTTTTATACGCTTCAACGTCGTACAGAAAGCGCTCATTGACAAGATATACAGGTACTGATACAGCAAAGGCCAATCACGATGTGGAAGCTGTCCTTGTCCGAAGTTACGTTCGAATTTAAACCACTTCAGATCTAGTACCAGACCATTTAGTGTACTTATAAAGATTAGTAAACGAACCCACCCACAGACGTCAAACAGAATGAATAAGAAAGCCAGTCTAGGTAGTATTGGCTACAATTGAGTGGCCTTAGATTTTTGAAAGACACGCCGAGCAGACAAACTTCACGTACTCTGAGCTTTAAATAATCGCCAGTCTCCAGCACATTGTAGATCAAATGTCGATAGACTTGCGGTTTGAGCAGCACCATATCAATGAACAAGAGTACTCCATCGAACTCTAAATACTTGTCGGCGAATTTGAGACATTTTCCCTACAGGGGCGTATGGACAGTCTACCGACGCCGAGGGTGTTCGGAGCAGTTGATGATACAACAAAGATGCTCACGCATTGAGTCAGGATTATGTTTCCTTTAGAGTATTCCGTATACAAGGACGAGCTAGGAGTCCCGCATTCAACGCATACATAAGTCATAGCCACAATCCTCATTCGAATGTACGGTGCACAGACTGCAAGACGGTAAAGCGTTTACATGGTACAAGCCCAGTGCCAGCAGCATATACTCCAGACTTTGTTACGGTGTCTCTCGTGGACTATTGCATCTTTCCCTCGGCAGTTCAACTTGAACGCGTAAACGCCCAAGACCTGGCAGTGACATAAACGACCAGCAGTCAACCAGCCAAATTGGCAGTGATTTGGATATTCATTCATCAAGCATATTTGTAATACCATTTGCATCTCGTAGCATTCTTTGGTTTAGTGAGATATCATGGTCACTCTCACATCGGCAGGTACGGAGCAGAACGCTGACCATCACTTTGTCATTTCGTGCATATTAAAACGTTGCTGAAGTTGTATACTAACACCGTGCATCTAGCTGGTGTCATTTCTCTACTGGATGAACGAGAAGCCCAACTAAAAGTATATGCCTTGCAGACATTAAATTCAATCGTTGACCAATTCTGGGCAGAGATATCTGATGCTGTATCAAAAATGTATGAGTCGCACGCATTCGATATGTATCTCTGATCAGGAATCCGAGATCAGTGTTAGTCTGACATCACGACTCCACATGCTAGTGAAATATTGTATGAAGATGAAAAGTTTGGCCAGAGGAGATTAGCTGCGCTGGTAGCTTCCAAAGTATGTATAGAAATGGATGTCATATTGCAATCAGCAATTCCCTCCATTGGCATAGCTCCCTGAGACGTCACCCGCATAGGTGTATTATCATTTGGGAGAGTACAACGATTCGTTACAGTTTGCGTTGAAAGCCGGAGAGCTCTTTGATCCTTCGGTCAAGACAGAATACGTGGAGACCATAGTTTGTGAGCTTCCTATCCCGGATTGTTGCCGGTGGCGGATCGGTTTCATAGTCTTTTTGCTTACTGACACCCTCTCACAGCCAAGTGTATCGACAAATTCATAGCTGAACGAACACAGCAGCATGAAAATCCAACTGCTGGTATGAAAGTAGACAAGGATTTAGAAGATGTAGTGGAGAGAATGTTCCAACGATGTTACAATGACAAAGAATACAGACAGGTATCCGCGGTTCCACCTCGATACGTGTTTCTCCCTAACAGGACACCCATGATAGGCCATTGGGATTGCACTTGAATCACGAAGATTAGATGTCATAGAGAGAGCATGTTTATTGGATCCAACTCAAACTAAAGACCTTTTAGTATACGTATTAGAATCAAGTATGACACTAGTCCAACACATCACGTTCCGTAACGAAGTATTGAGGCTACTGGTCAGGTTGTACAAATCGTTACCTGAGCCAGATTATTTTTCAATGAGTCAATGTCTCGTTCATCTGGATGATTATGAATCTACAGCTGAGTTGTTGAAGACCTTGGTTCGTATGGACGAAGTGAGTATTTTACATTGTTATTGCGTACTTGGTACTTTTTCTTCCCGAAGCTTGACGCATTGATCCCAAGCAGAAACACTCCCTCATCGCCTATCAAATTGCATTTGATCTGGAAACCAATGCCACGCAATTCCTCTTACAGAAGGTGTCTTCTTCGCTACCTGGTAAATCATCAACAAAACCAGCTGATTCTAATGCTATGGATGTCGACTCCAGTGCTGGAAAGGTAGTACCGACCTCACGATTCTTGATTGTTTGATGTTGACTGAATCTATCATAACACTCTCAGGCACCTGCTGACCCACATGAAGTTCAGTTTGTTAAGATACAAGACATACTGACAGGTCAACTGGCCATCAAGCTAAATCTGGAATTTCTTACGCGTAATAATCATACCGATCTGGCAATCCTCAAGGCAACGAAGGTATCGTCATGCCTGGCCCATGGGCCTGTCTTCAGCGTATTGTCTCATTCTGCGCTCCGCCTTAGAATGCCCTCGAATCACGTAACTCTGTCTATCATTCGGCCATCACATTCGCAAACGCCTTCCAAAATTGTGGTACAACTAGTGATGAATTCTTGAGGCAGAATTTGGAATGGTTGTCCCGTGCTTCAAATTGGACCAAATTTAGTGCAACTGCTGGATTAGGTGTCATTCACAAGGTATTGTTACAAATTTCAGAAGCATGCCCTAGTATCGACAAAGTTGTAATCTTAATGCATTTAGGGCCAAATCGCACACGGGAAAGCTATCCTAGGACCGTATCTGCCTCAAGACGGTGTCAGTGGTTCAGCATACTCTGAAGGTGGTGCTTTGTTCGCGCTAGGCCTCATACATGCCAATCATGGCGCTGGTGTCATTGATTACTTGACGAATGCTCTCAAGAACACTCAGTCGGAAGTTGTTCAACATGGTGCATGCCTAGGGCTTGGTGTTGCAAGTATGGGCTCCGACAGCGAAGGTACGAAGCATGTTCTCGGCTTATATTTCCCTTGTCGTTCATAAAGTAACTGAATTTCAACTCAGATATTTTTGATGATTTGAAGAACGTATTATTTAGCGAGTCGGCAGTTGCTGGTGAAGCAGCAGGTCTAGCGATGGGTCTAGTCATGTTGGGTACGGGATCTGATAAAGCTTTGAACGATATGCTGCCGTACGCACATGAAACACAACACGAAAAAATTATTCGAGGTCTAGCTGTTGGCATGGCCCTGATAGCATACGGTCGAGAGGAACAGGCAGATGTGTTAATTGAGCAATTGGTATCCGATAAGGATCCCATTTTACGATATGGTGGTATTTATGCGATTTCTTTAGCATATGCAGGTACAGGTAACAACAAGGCTATCCGAAAGCTGCTGCACGTTGCTGTATCTGATGTCAATGATGATGTTAGAAGAGCAGCTGTAATGGGCCTAGGATTTGTACTGTTCAGGCAGAATACCCAAGTGCCAAAACTTGTACAGTTGTTGTCGGAATCGTATAATCCGCATGTTCGATATGGTGCCACTTTGGCTCTTGGTATTGCTTGTGCTGCTACTGGGATGGCGGTAAGGGCCTGACTAGCAAATTTCGAGTTTTATCGTCCTGTGCTTTTGTGAGCTATCTAATCTTCCTTATCTCTCATTAATAGGAGGCATTAGAGTTACTGGATCCTATGTTGAAGGACCCAGTCGACTTTGTACGACAAGGAGCGCTGATAGCCAACGCCATGATTTTGATTCAACACAACGAAAGCATGTCATCACGAGTTGCCAGTGTCCGCAAAACCTACGAGAAGATTATTTCAGACAAACACGAAGAGCAGATGGCTAAGTTTGGAGCTACAATGGGGCAAGGCATTCTGGATGCTGGTGGACGAAATGTCACAGTATCGTTGAGCAGCCGTAATGGATATCTGAACAGGAGCGCCATAGTGGGAATGGCGTTATTTACTCAGTTTTGGTACTGGTATCCTCTAACGCATTTCTTGAGTCTGGCTTTCACACCCACTGCTGTTATTTGTCTCAACAATAACCTTGATGTATGTTCATGGTTTCACTGTATCAGCCACTTCTTTGATTATTGTTCCTCATGTCCCGCGAACTCCAACTCTAGATACCCAAACTGGAGATGACCTCGAATGCTAAACCATCCATGTTTGCCTATCCGCCAGCACTGAAACCACCAACTGTTGAAAAGGTGGAGAAAATTGAAACGGCTATTTTGTCCACCACGCAAAAAGCGAAAGCCAGGGCTCGTAAAGCCGAGAAAGAGAAAGGAGATGCCATGGAGACAGATGAAAAGAAGGAGGAGAAGAAGGATTTAGAGATGAAGGACGCCGAGACGAAAAACGCCGAAATGAGGGATGTCGATGATGTTAGCAAAAAGGATGATGAGAAGGTACACAGCTCAACACATGAATATGTTCACGATGTCAACTGACATTTGTGTAATTTCTCGGTGCACTAGGGTGATGACAAGAAGGATGAAAAGAAGAAGCGGAAGAAGGAAGAGTCGTTCGAAGTATTGAGTAACATGGCTCGGGTACTACCACAGCAGCTGAAATATGTGACTTTTAAGAATGACGCTCGATACGCACCACTCAAGTCGGTGAGCACTCGAGTTTTTTTCTTGTTTGCTTTTAGGTTCGGCCATGTTCATTAATATTGTTGCCCACTAGACGATTTCCGGCGGTATCCTGATTGTCGAAGATCGTAAGCCATCAGAACCAGAAGAGGTGGTGCCATTGACTGCTCCATCAGCTGCGCAACCTGGTGCTGCTTCAAATACAAGTGCAGATGAGAATGAACCAAAACCTCCAGGTACATCGCAGCTCTTTCGGTTTCAGACTGAAGGACTACAATGGGTGACTCATCCCTCTGTCATTTAGAACCTTTCGAGTATCACGAAGACTGAAGTATTACGTAGAACTGATTTCAAAACAGTGCGAATTATTGTAGATCGTTACGTACACATCCCTTTCTATTTGTAAAACGCTTAGTGTGTCACTCGTTCGAATATGATTTTAAATACTAGTCGCAACGATTAATTTGAAGGCGATCAATGACATGCCAGGGGATTCTTGAGATTCGACAGCGGGCCAGTCTGATATACATAAAAACCCGCTATGCTACCAATAACGATTGAGAAGAAGATATACCAA
Source organism: Synchytrium endobioticum (assembly GCA_006535955.1). Taxonomy (NCBI): domain Eukaryota; kingdom Fungi; phylum Chytridiomycota; class Chytridiomycetes; order Synchytriales; family Synchytriaceae; genus Synchytrium; species Synchytrium endobioticum. Next base: position 12,702 of record QEAN01000150.1, on the reverse strand, counting down.
TTCATGCTCATTGTGAGGAGCATGACGAAAAATCCTTATTTTGAAGATTAGTTTAGACCCGACTCTACTTGAGAAGCACATACGACACTGCAGTGTAACATACCTAAACCAACTTCTAGCCCATGAAGCAATGATCTAAGTAATTGATAGTAGGATTCACTGTGACTTGATCTGCTTGGTCGTCCAGACATTGGTTTTTCATTGTGCTCCTCATTGTTTCGTCCCTTTTGCATGAACTCCATCAGCATTCTGTCGTAAATCGCACGATGGTATCTAAGAGCCTCCAGTCTATCATATGGTGCAACCGATTCAGATAAGGACATAGAGTGGAACGAGGGTTGAGGGTTTACGAATAAGATAATAAAGCCACCAGTATGCAGGCCATTAAGAGTTCCGACCCGTCTACCAAAATTTCCCAAGGAGTAAGGTGATTGGCATCAAAATAAATCGATCAATGAACTTACTAGTAACCGTCCATTTCTCAAAGATGATCACAGTCGCGTAGGACCAACTCATAACCATTGGCATTGAATGATGTGACATTCCTGCATCGTCATCGCTTTCTAAAGTCGAGTCAGCGTGCATACCATGATGACTTTCATCATCCATTCCACGGCTGCCCAACATCGGCGAGAGGCGCTAATTCGATGGTTTCACAACAATGGGAAATAGAACCTCATGATCCAAGTCGGACGAGGGAATGAAACTCACACATTGTGGGAACAAGGGCCCTAACTGACACTTACATGGTTCAACTGAGCTTCGACAGTCCTCCGTGAGGTTCCTCCTCCAGAAAACGCAAAGTGCCTCCACCGAAAGCACCGAAGATCCGGATTGAAGTTACTGGTGCAGCATTGCTTGTCCCTTTTAACGACAATTTAAAACATTTAGACAGACCACCTGCAGACACAGATATATACTGTCCAGAGTCATAAGATATGGATCACAGCAGTAGAATTGGCGATAACTGGTACTATACGACAAGAGTATACTTGGGAAGACAAAGCTCGTAAAGACGGACAGTATGACGTTACTCTGTGTCGCCCGTGGGATAACAGTCACTTTGACAGGCGTAGACCCATTGGCGTCACAGAAGGCCTTTTGGGACGTGCAAAACTGAATGTGTACATCAGGGAACGCGTCATTAACAAGTTAAATGCTGCATTCGCGTATCTCGGCACTTCTAGCTACATGGTGGTTTGACACCTTTGACTGGTATTTGCTCTGATAAGCTCGCCTTAAACCTTCTCCAAGTACCAAACTCATCCAACATTCAAATCAAGATGAAGGTCACTACTCTAGTGTCTCTCATGATTGTGGCAGTCGCTGCCTTACCTTCAAAGCTCGTGAATGAAGTGAAGGTTGTGGGTTTCATCATTGTCGATAATCAAAATGACCAAAAGCCTAAACAAGAAGACAAGACCATTGCTCAAGTCATTGCTGACGACGATAGATTCTCCAGTTTGGTAAGTGCGAATATCAGCTGATGGTGTGGAGGTTGGTTGCGTATTGTTTGCGTACCTTGACATATGACTCACATCCGCAATCGCTCGTGATAATAGCACGAACACTTAGATGACGCACGTGATGTTAAAGATGATTTGGATGATGACAAACTACGAATGACTCTGTTCGCTCCTATCAATGAAGTGCTATAGTGAAACCAGTCCGTGGTTAGACAACGTGACTCACTTCAACGCCTTCCCACTTTCAATGGTAGGCCTTTGATCAGTTCAATCAAAGTCATCACAAGGGCTACAAAATGAAGGATATTCTCCAGTATCATCTCACTACTGACGGCGTCTTGGGCATTGGTGATCTTCATGATGGTCTAGTCCTTAGCACTGAATTCGAGGAGAAGAACCTCAAGGATGAACGACAAATTGTTCGTGTCACAAGACGTGAAGATGGCGAGGTCTACATCAACATGATGGTGGGTGGGAGTTGCAAAATCGATTTAGGTGCTATCAACTTTAATGTTGCACACCAATGTGTAGGCCCACGTGGTAGCAGAAATCGCAACCAAGAATGGTAAAGTTATAGCTATTGATCGAGTATTGGTTCCGCCTCCAAATATGCTGGAATCAATGATGAGAGTACCAATGGTCTTCAGTACCTTGGCTACTGCCATTTTCCGTACCAAGTTGGAAAGGATTTTTGAAAGTCACAAAGGAATGACCTTATTGGCTCCTGAGTGAGCACCGTTCGGTGTCGTGTAGGCGAACGCGTCTATTTGCTTGACTGACACGATCTTTCACGCACAGTAATCGAGCTTGGGAGGAAAAGATGGATGTTCAAGACTTGTTCTACTTATTTGGTGAAGAAGGCCGAAAAGACTTGGGCAAAATCGTGAAGCATCATGTAAGATATTTTTTGAGATTGTGGAGGCAAGTGTAGGCTCAGCCGAGCCTGATTGACGTTTACAAAATAGGTTGTCAAATCGTTAGAGTACTCTACCCGATTCCGTGAAGAAGGCCACGTCACTTTGAAGACTTTGAACCGAGATGAAATCGTTATCGATGCCCGTCAAACTCAAGCCAGTCATCGACACCAACGCAAGCAACACCAAATGGATAAGATATGCGGATTCCCTTTCCCTTGTGATGTCATTGCCAACGTCGATGTCAATGACGACGATGCTAATGTTGACAATCCAGAAGGCTGGGAATACCTCTTGAATAATGATCAAGGAAGGATCGTGTTTGCAGATGCACCCACTCGTAAGTTTCATTGCGTCGGCTCGGACGGGACGGTTGGATTCGTGATTTTAAGGTTGATACAATCACTTGATTAGAAAACGGCGTTGTCCACATGATATCTAATGTTTTGATTCCAGAGGGCGTCGATCTTCCATCTAAAAGATCTGAGTTGTGATGGGTGTTTGGATTGGGTAAAAGCGGTTTTTTTGAGTTCAAACAAGAATAGTTGATATTGTAGGTTGCATGGAGAGTTTTGATTTTAGGAAATAAACATCTGAATTCGCTAAATCATACCAGGTCCTGAGCGTGTCACACCTCGAAGTTCGCTCTGGAAAGGCTACGTTGATCCTCGTTAAAACTTCTCCAAATTAAAAAGCGCTTACACAGACAGGAAGGCACGCATCCAGAGTAATATAGATCACATAAGAAGTATACTAAATCTGGGATGAGAGTAAGAATACAAGCGGTAGCTCCACTCCCAGCTCGCCAATATTACTATCCAGCTTTGAGGAATGACCAAGATACTATTGAAGTTCTGACTCGGCGGATTGCGACTGAGCTACTACAAGTCACTGCAGAGCAGGTAGGCTTGTATATCGATGGATTTGAGCTGCCTGCTCATGTACTGGTATCATCCCTCTTACGAGATAATGATCTAATCATGCAAGTGATCGTTTTTTCATGTGGTTTGATGTTTTGACGGACATTTCGCACATCTCTTGCGCAGCGGCTAGCTCATGACTTGGAACTAATCTTCACAACGATCTCAACGTAGTGTCAGGAGACGTGAGCTGGATACGAAGAACGATGGGACACCCTCGACCTCTTCATCGGAATCAGAAAGCAGCAGCAGCAGTGGAGATATATCGGAGGAAGACGAGGATATACCCCCAGTCAAGAAAACTGTCATGCTTTCCAAACGGTTCCCCGTTGTCGAGACCGCCAGCAGTGACAGCTCATCGTCCGAAGAAAGTAGTACAAGCGGTGATAGCAGCAGTGAGGACGACTCTTGCTCATCAAATGACGAGGGTGAAGATGAGGAGATGGATGTTTCGCCTCTCTCACAGGTCGTTAACAAAAGCAAGAGAAACAATGGCAAAACCAAACAGAAGACACCAAGTCAATTACCCAAACCATTGATTAAACCTCGACCACCTCCAACTCCTGGTAAACTGAAGCCAGTATCACCTCCCCCACCTCCGGATGAGGCACCGGTTCCTTTGATATATGATGCTATGCCTGTCGGTCATCATACAACTTCGCCACAACTCCAATTTGATAATAGTGAACCACCGTCGACCGGCAAGAATCTCTCAGTAGTGTCAGAAGCAGTATCAGCGGCAGTACCATCTACTCATCGTAACGTAAAGCGCGAAGTTGTTGGTGCAAGCACCAATAAACAACAGCAGCAACAAGCAAACAATGACACTGCAAGAGTAAATGGTCGTGCGAATTCCATGCAAAAATTAGCACCTCCACTAAGTTTAGCAGGATCTAAACGAAAGACGTTAAATGAGATGCTACAGAAACCTCCATCACATATTCGATTCGATGGCTATGATCACGCTGAAGATAACCATGATGACGATATGAATGTGAGTCAGGATACTCAGTCCGAAGCTTCATCGGTAAGTCACAATCGCCGTCATTATTCTATGCATTTCTGGATGTCTAATGTCATTTGATGTTAATGCCCTGTGGGACGTTACTGCATAGGTCAAACCAAAGATGTTATTTACTAGAATTGATTTGTATGATGGAATGGTCTATGACTCACCAAACAACAGGAAGGTTGGCACCCCGATTGCTGCTCCATTGGCTGCTATGAATCCCACCCCCGTTCAAACCGGTAAATCAAAGCCTACATCATTTACCGCCTCATCAATGGCTAGTGCCGTGAAAGAATTAGATACAATCAATAGTAATAGCAATGACATCAATCTTGTCAATGGCCAAAGTAGTAAAAAGAGGCCGAACAAGAATGATGATGATAATCATGACAGCAATACTGAATCCGTTATGAAACGGACTCGCCGACGACGACGCAACAAGTCAAAAAGTCTGAAACAATCATCCGATGTGGATGTCACTGCAACTCAAAATGCTGCACCTTCCTCAGCTCGTGATGAAAGCATGGAGGACCTTCTAGGGGATCATGAAGGTACCAATGAAACCAAGATGGAGATTGAGGACCTTGGCAATTATTCGCAAGAGGCCAATGTGGAGGAAGTGGTAACCATGAGTGATGAAGCGTATGCTGAGTTGATGGAGGCATGGCGTCAAAGACGAAGGAAAGGAACCGATGGTGGGGAAGGCACTCCAGTCTTTCAGGAACGAAAGGGAGCTGCCGAAGAGTTCGAAAATCATCTCCAAGAAATGTGGAATACTGTTGCCAATCCGCAACAAAGTAATAATAGTAATAAAATATTGGAAAAGGCAGTACAAAACAAGGAGGATATTTTTGGAAAGTCTTCTCCCATTCCATGGTTGAACTTACCGCTTCCCAATGTTGCGAAAAATACTCCAACAACCGTCATACCACCATCTCGAATTAACAAAAAGAGTCTCTTGAATCCATCACGACTTGCTACGGCATCACCAACACCATCCATCAGCAACGAACATACAAGCAACAGTGTGCGTATTGTGGACAGAAGGAATAGTAGTGTTAGTAATACCGTGCACGCCAAAAATCGCGATAGTCGTCCATCGGCTACGCCTCATCAGGCTGCATATGCTGATACGACTATCTCCATGTCCGCTCGAACAAAGGACTATTCTGCATACCCCACAATGAGTTTTCCAAATGAAGGCGATATAATAGCATATAAAGTGCTCCAGATGATCAATTATCAACCCGTCATGTCTGATTATCGTGAAGCCCGAATCATGGAATATGAATCTCACCGTCAGGTTTTGACATTACGGCCTATCCGAGTCGATGATCAAACTGCAAACGAAAATGTAGCAGCAGATCCTCCAAGCAACAAGTTTGATTTGCCACCGGATGAGGAGTATGTTGTTCAAGACTATAGTGTTGAAGTACGTGATGGTGAGGATTACAAAATTAGGATGACTGATCTCTGCGATGCACGAATCGTTTTTTGCTGATTACCGACAGGCAAGCAGGGGCTCGTTGTTTGTAGTCAAAGTCCGTTGTCGTGTAGGTACTCAGTTTATAAACATTAATTTGTGCAATAGTGGTGTACATCTGCATGCTTCATTTCCATAAAAAATAATGTTCCTGTCAAAGTGTTCAAATATAACTGTTCACCGTTAACCGTTCACAATAGGAGTCGCGACCTCCGTCTGCAGGATTGGCTTCCTTGAACAACATGGCCCAACATCGTGATTCACGGCTTTGAGCCATCATTCGCATTCAGTCCAACAGTAGAATCATCTATCGTTGTCTTTTCTGCCGCCAATGCTACATCGCACACGATAGTTGATGGGGTAGATGACTTGGTGGCGATAGTTGACAATGGAACTGTCGACGACTCGGTCCCTCGCGTTTCCTATCATCAGAATTAAAAGTGAGCGCAAAGCTGACCCTTGTGTCCGTTCGTCAAAGAAGGAAAAAAGTACCATGATATCCTTGTGTCGAACCTGATACGCCAAAATCGGTAGAAGCATATCCCAAAAGGTAAACTCTGGCCAAAATTTCGCAGCGAAATGGATATGGCAAGAATTCGATGCCTACTTTTACTCCGGTAATACCGCCCCAAGCAGAGCATTATCCGGTAACTTACCTGCCACAGCAGGAAATCACTCAACCGGATCTCTCCGCTGGTGCGCACGAGCAGATCCAAATCCTCATCATCCCCAGTGCCAAGACACCGTTCAATCACCTCTGCCGAGACATCCTCGACCGCGATCCGCCCGTCCTCCACGGCCTGCACTACCTTGCGCACCGCCGCCGCAATCTCATGGCGCGACGTGTACGGAAAGCAGATATTCAGCGTCGCCCTAACCCCGAGCACGCGTCAGAACACACACACACACACAACGGCCTGACACACCACGCACCTGGTGTTGTGGCGCGTCATGGCCTCCGCGTTGGCCGCCGCCGCCTGCAGATCCAGGGGCAGCATGTGCGTCTCCCCAAGCACGCGCACCCTGACCCCATGCCGCGTGGCCAGATCGCTACCGTGGCGCGGGTCAGCCGCACCCCTGCGGACCGCACCAGCAACGCCGCAACGCACCTCTGCGACGCGAACTCGCGGAACTTTTCGTGCGCAAGACCCATCAGCATGCCGACCTCGTCGTGCGACCGCGAAAAGTTCTCGATCGAAAAGGCGTACACCGTGACGGTCGACACGCCGAGTTGGAGACACCAGTCGAGCGTCTAGCGGTGTGTGTGTGTGTGTGTGTGTGTGTGTGTGTGTGTGTGTGTGTGTGTGCGTGTGTGTGTGTGTGTGCGTGCGGGGCTGCGTGTACCTCTTGCAGGCGTCCGAAGCCCTCGCGGTGGCCTTGGCCGGTACTCTTTTGGCGGCCTTTGGCGTATCGCCGGTTGCCGTCCATCACAAAGGCAACGTGTTTGGGGATGGGGCCTAGTTTGAGCAGTCGTAGAGCGACTTGACGTGCTCTCTGCTCGATTTTGAAATGCTGGATGAAGAGTGGATGGATGACGGCCGTCCATATTGTATCGAGTGTGAATGAAGCAATGGACAGAATGACGGTTGTCAGAAATGATAAGATGGAGAGCCAGTTTGTGATTTGAAGCAGCTATAAAAGGTGGGTGTCAAAGCGCCGTACACTGAACGAGTCGATAAATGGCATGGCGTACCTTCATTTTGCTTGTTGTGGAACACATGTGTTTGTTGAAGTTTTGACAAATTATGACGTGTGGAGCATTCAGTGCAAACAGTCAGCACACGTTCAAAATCAAGAATTCATTGTGATTCATATGCCAAAAGATACACCAAATGTACGAAATAATATTCACAACTAAACACAAAGACTAGTCTTAATCTCAGGGAGGGGAGGCATCCATGTGTATCATTCAGGCCTGACTCTACCAGCAGAGTTATGCCGAAGCTTGAACATATCGGCCAGCAAACTAGGTGTAGATCCGCGGATGGATTGAGGAATGCATTCCCGTATAGATTCCCGCGATGATTCGACCGCTCGGGGTGGTGTACTGTCATCCACTACATCGATAGTATCTACTTCATTTGGTGCTAACGCCGGCCCCGACGCAGTAACTCCAGGGGCCAAAGTTTCACCCAAACGACGTATCTCGTCTCGGAGTTGGTTGAGGACTTGCATCGACAACCCCATGGATCGAGCATGTTCCTCCTGCATTCTTTTAATTCGATCACGTTGGCTCCTGAACTCGACTTTAATCATTTGCTCCAAGACCACACTGAAGTCATTTATGGACACACCGGCCGGCACGGTGGATGGCTGGGGCTGTTCTGGCATGAAAATGTTTGATCTTTCGTTCAACTGGGGATATGATCCCGCGATGCCGCCTCGGTTCAAGTCAACGACTGAGGCACATCGTGATGATGGTGCAGCCGCTGCGTCAAAGTTGCACAGTTTACCGTCACCCTCCCCAGCGACCAATCTAGGCGCATCGACTTGTATTCGAGACAATCGTCGTTCAGCAACTTTAATCAATTCAGTCGAATCCCATGCTGCCATTTTAGGATTCCTTCCATCATTACCGCTGGCATTGTTCAGTTTCACCGCGACGTCCCTTTGGACATCACTTTCACCGACAGAATCTTGTGGTGCCGCAGCAATACCTACCTCTAAGGTACTACGTTTACCAGTAATTGGCATAGCAACATCAAGGTTTGATGCTACATTACTCAACGCATTATACGATCCAGCAGTTGGTAGCAAGGCCGTCATGAATCCGGTGGCCAGAATGTCTGCATTGTTTTTTCTTTTCCCTTCCAATTGCATTTTGTTATCTGATGTATCCTCTGACGAGTCTAAATTAGGTGTCCACCAGCGATTTCGTCCACCATTATCATTGTTTGTGAAGTAAGGGCTTTGACGCCGTGGTTGCAGTTCTTCCTTGGCTTTAGCTACAATGACAGAGCTACGTCTTCTTTGATATGAGACGGTCAAATCTGCATCGGTTCCGTTCCCAGGTATAGTGTACCATCGAGTCTTGCTGACGGCACTCAAAGGCCAAGTGTACAGAATGACACCTTTACACTTCCAACCAGAGAAATGGTCCGTAGTATCATCAAGCCCGACTGATGGTTTATCGGTTAATACTGCTGATGCTCGATACCTTGGCTGTAATGCTGCTATCGATTTGAGGTCCGTGGACGTCGACTGAGTGTCTGTGATTTTGTTTATCACACTGTATCTCAATGGGAATGGCCAGTAAAGTTCTAATTCAGACATCAGCCCAGCAACTATTGTGCGGTGGTATTATTGTCGAATTGCTAAAGGCTTCATTTTCGTACATACCTTCAACAAGCCACTGTCCTGTGGTGTTTGTATGATCCTGCTGATAGATATTTGTAGTCATCAAAGCAATGATGATGTTGGCCTACATTATTTATATAGCGAACAAACTAACTGGTCAGTCACCATAGTCACCGTCGTCTAATTTCCCTTGTAAAGACGTACCAAGAAGATCAAGAAGACCAAATGAAACAGTATCTTCAGCGTGAATATTTGGCCCTCTGAACCATGGTCGACAACAGAATAGTCGCCTGTAATCATAGACAGAACGCTTTGTATGGATAAAGTCACATCAGCAAAGTGTGGCGCAACTCCAGAAGCTGACGTCGCGGCAGAAGCTGACTCCAGTAGATAAAAGCCACCAACGAAAGAAGCAGCCAGGATGATGTAAGGTATAAATATCGGGAATAGATGAATGGCCGCTATGACCCATAGTCGAACCTATGCATATGCCGTGGGTCAGAAAGCACACGGACGGACGGTTGTGATCAACTGCTACTCACTAATGGACCAATACTTGGAACAATGCGCAGATCCAATATACTCCGGAGTCCACATAGTATTAGCACCAGACTCATGAGCAGCGGGGGTACGTCCAATTCTAGGAAAGCACCTCGCACGGCGCAGATAATAACGGATGCATGAATGCCTGTATCCAGAAGATTCGTATGAGACGTAACATATTCAATTGGATTGGCGATAAATTCTCGTGCCTCTTGTAATAAGAAGAAGATAGCCTACGTATACCAGTAATATTAGCATTGCGCGAATCTTTGAGTTTCAATACTCACGAATGCGATGCTAAGCACGGCAAAAGCTTGTCCCGTAAACGCCGGCTCAGTAGTTGATAAGCCAGCATCGTACCTCTTCCGAGCTGAGGCGTGTTGTTGAATCATGATAAAGGTGGCAGTTGCACTGATGACAAACATAATCCATATCAGGAATTGACCTGCAAACCTTCTCCAAAATCTACATTTTGACCAATGATACTCCATCAAAACTCGGATGACAGGCTGTAATATTATCTCTTCATTACCACATTCGAGCAATCGGATTAACGGTGAGGTAGGTTTACTCATCCATGATGACAAAGACCATGTCTGCCTATGTATACCGTCCAAAGTTAACAAAGCAGCAGGAGCCATACATATGACAGATTCGATCTCCTTTGTTTGATCTCCTTTGGCACTCGATTTAGTTAAAGGACCCTCTAAATCAAGGCGACCCCACATTTGTCGAGATCGCGATTTGAGAGTAGCTCCTTTTAATGTACTGGTGCCTAACTTGACACCTCGTATTGGTTTTCGCCTGATATCAGCATCATGTAACTTGCGTTGGGGCACACATCCCGGTATTGGAACACATGAGATTTCAGCCAGAAACCATTTTGCTTCATCTGGGAACCGTTCCGCTATGAGTGGCAGCACTTGAAGAGCGTCGGAGTTTTCTCGAAATACTTTTGGGATGGTGCCTGGGCCTCCGACTCCCGGTGAGCCCATAAGGGTGAGGTCGGGGTCCAGTAGTGATTCCAACAGTGTGTGAACCATGACCTAGATTCCAAAGGGAGATCAGCTCTGAAGAGATGCGACAGCAGAAATGTCCTGGTAGTGTGACCTACTTGATGTCCCGCACCAACAGCCTCCAGCAGTGGACCCTTGATGTCAGAACACCATGAAGAATCCAGCAAAACCTCTACAATAGAGGTATGGTTTAACATACAACATCTTTCAAACAACTCTTTTACGAGGGCTTCATGGGCACCAGGACTAACGACTCCTTCCAAAAATGGTCCACAAGGATCTTTATAAAAGTCCAATAACTCGGTGACTGTCGAAACTTTTGCATGCCCTCCACAAGCAGCTAAATATAATAGCAAGTATGATGACAAGGATATGAATGTTAATGATTCTTTCAAATGCTTGATTCTATCTATTGCATTATTGGGCGGAGGGCTTGAGGTCTGCTTCGGTTCTTCGTCTGTGACTGCTCCGATGAGAACTTTGGGCAAATCATTACGTTCATCAGCGGCATTTTGTAAGGCTTCACATTTATCCATTACGAATAACTCGATGGCAGCCAAGATGAAATCCATTCCTCTCGAGCATACAGGGATGGATGCGGCTATCAGACCTTCTGCGTTGATTTTATCTGACAGTGAATCCAAGATTACTCGAGCACACCCAGCTCGACCGGCATGAGATGCTATTTCTAAAGCCGTTGATGCAGTTTCTGTGTCTATCCTGCTACGTAGATCGAGATCGTCGGCTAGAAGTCCCTCAATCAGAGGTACATTCTCTTCGAGTGGCTGCAACAGAGCGACAAGAAAGAATGACTGTATTATCGTGATATCTGTGCTTCCTTTGGTGTTATCCAGAAATGTGAATATTGGTTGGGCGAGGTGGGATAGAATCTTTGCAGCCATAGGGTAACTTGGTATGATGAGCAACAAGGCTTCAGCGTCTTGCACACTTTGGATTTGTTGGGTCATCTTGAGCACCTCAGCGCTAAAATGATCCACCGCTAGCTGCCTGATTTCGGGTAACTCGTCTTCCACAGCCTTGAAATCCTGCTTTCCCAGCACGGGGATTGCAAAGGCATTCCATATGGCATCATCGGCGTAAGGATTCACCATTCCAGTACTAGCAACATCCATGGCTTCTAAGGCCAAGTTCCATAAATCTATTTTAGCGACAATATTATAGGGTGGCTTGGTAGTAGATATGATATGCTTTGTTATGTTTTCGAATTTTGATGCACGAGTGGAACTCCATCTGGTTATATTGGCGGCGGTCTCGGCTATAGATTTACCCGAAATCAGATTCTCATGGAACTGCTCTATCTTGATTCGTTTCGATGGTGAAGCAAAAAGGCCGAGCGCGGCCGGATCATCAATAGGCATAGAATTCCTAGACTGTCGAGCAGATGAGCCATCGTTTAAGGTATCGACTGAAGGTCCAATGATGATTCGAACGGTTTCATTAGCATCACTGATCTGCTCTCTGGCGATACTTGGTGATGAACATCGAGGAAACATGACAGCCTGGTTGGATGACGGTCAAGGGAATTAGTTTGTGACTATGGGCATGGACCGACTGATGAGTATAATGTATCACGGATACTTACTTTGGATGCAGCCAGTAGTTTGGAGATGTGATCTCGAGGCTCCGCAGGGGCGTGCGGTGGTGGGCCAAGGCTGCGCCTAGATTGGTCGCTGGGGAGGGCATTTCGTCCTTGGAGGGTGACGGCAAACTGTGCAACTTTGACGCAGCGGCTGCACCATCATCACGATGTGCCTCAGTCGTTGACTTGAACCGAGGCGGCATCGCGGGATCATATCCCCAGTTGAACGAAAGATCAAACATTTTCATGCCAGAACAGCCCCAGCCATCCACCGTGCCGGCCGGTGTGTCCATAAATGACTTCAGTGTGGTCTTGGAGCAAATGATCGTTGGACCAAGACCCCGCAATTGGCCAAGCACCGCCGGCCCTCCTCATAAACCAGCTCCGTGGACGATCACACAAGAGGTTCTTGCTTCACGTCCACCAGCAGCTGCCAAGACAGAGGAACTGGCAT
>QEAN01000149.1:0-36982 GCA_006535955.1 Synchytrium endobioticum | reverse complement strand
GTGTGCCTTGCCAGCAGACTTACCTGTCATCAGCCCTGCTTGATGTCGAACGTCAGGAATGGATGGATCTGACAGTGCCGCGACAGAGCTGTTGGCGTATGCGCTGCCAGAAACACATAGTCTCTAATGTCGGCGAAGAGACAATGCGAGAAAGATAGTGCAGGGGGGGTAGGAGTGACCCGACGGCATAAATATTGGCGAGTTCCAATAGTATCAGCAGACGGAAAGCGCTGTTGCCACATAGTGTGCCACACAATGCATGTTCAAAAATAGTATTAGGAGATGCATGTCGCTATTGATGGAGAATGGGCCGTTCCGACAAATGATGGTGATTATATTACGAACAGTATAAATAGCACATTACAATTAAGATTTAATGTCCAGCAAAACAACTTGCTCTCAAAAATTACGTCGTACCAAGAACCTCAGTACTGGACAAGCCTGGTCAGCAAGATTACTGCCATCAAGATTACAGAGGGGATTAGAGGAGAATTTATTCTCCTAGCGCTGGATACGGCCATGCTAGAACCTGGAGTGGGAGAAGCAGGAATTGGAGATGGTTGACTAGAAGGCTGAACAGAGTGTGACGTTTGCGCTCGGATTGTGGCGGATGCAGCTTGTATAACACCAGCTTGACGACGGTTTAATACAACTAGGTTGTTCAATGTCGCTGGGTCAGGTATTGTCGTCATTGATGTTTCACTAGTAGTTCCAGTGGATGTGGTCGGAAAAGCGGTTACGGTGGTTGGCGGCTCCGTAGTGTCTAGGAACGTTGGCGTGGGATAAGATGTTGGCGTAGGTGTTTCTCTCCCAGCATCAGTGAGACAGGCGGATGCGTCGACATTCTATGAGTTAAGGGTTGTGTATGTCAGTGAACGCTGACCTGGCACTCGATCAAGTAAACATCTACTGCTGCCAAAAATTGCAGAGTGCCAAGAACCTGGTATTTTCTGATCCAAATCAACTAACCATCTTCTGGAATTAAACTACGTACCATGTTGCATTCATTTTGAGCCATGGTCAAGCCCAACATGGCAAAGAGGAGGAATGTCTTCAAGGTAAACATTCTATTATAGGGTCAGTGATGTTTGGAGTAAGATTAGTCTACATATACTCAAGATACTCCAAGCTGATGATTTAGCATTGATTAAAAGTTTGAATGAATGATCAAATGTCCATACTTGCTTGTGGGCTGAGTGATATGGGAAGATGACCTTTACCAGTTTGATCGACTTTATCTTTTATGTTTGGAAGTTGAAGGATGGTGGTTTATCTTTTATAATACCGGGTTGGGGGTCACTACCAGATACGCGTATTGTGGCAGAGCGAGTATTTTGATGCTGTTTCGTAGTCCGTGAGCCACCCAATTGCAGACAAAATCAGGAAGTACCGAATTACTCGATACCACTTTGGACGTTGGTGTGATAACTGCTTCGCGTAGCTGCAGTCTTCATTGGAACGACTACGGATGCTGAGTGCAAATAAAATAAGTGAGGCAATCAGAGCGGTCTGCCCCTTTATCCACGTTTCTAAGTATCAGTTGGCTCTATGGCTGAATACGGGATGCGTATTGGACATATGTTAAAAAGATGCGCGAATATACAATAACGGATATATGTGCCATGAAGACTACTAGCACGCAAAACTAGCGGTTACTGATCCTTGTACGTAACATCTGCTCAGCCAATAGCCACGAAAAGTTAAATCGTTTTTACAAGTAAAAGATAAAGAATCAAGCAAAAATTTCAAAGGAACGAGAGTATGCGGCAAGTGGCTGCTGCACATCTCAATATAGATGAATGGTATAGCATGATCCGGCAGACTTGAGTTGTTGATATACGTTTCAGTCCTGCTTTGGCATTTATTTTGCAACAGTAGAACAAAAACACAAGTTGTTGCGGCAAGAGCGTTACATAGCAGCCACAAGTTACACAGCAGAAACACTCATAACTTTCTGGAATCCCTCAGCAATCGATTTGCGTACTGATTTTGAAGGAGTTTTTTCGGGCAATAGATAGATCTCAAAAAACCTATCACTCAACCATCGATTTGGTATTGTCACTAGTTCTTTACCATCAAACCACATTCTCAATGAACCATCAACCCTGAAACGCAAGAACGTCAGTTGCGCAGAACAACAACGGACGGGACAGAATCATGCTCACTTTCGAGTGAACGCAAAAACTTGACCGGCTTTGACGGTACCAGATGGAAACTCGGAATTAAAATTGTCTAGGATCGGATGCGCGTCATTTCCGTGACATGAAAACACAGCACGTAGGGAATCTCACCTAATGCTGCTCTCACTTCCTTTGCCTGTGCTTCCGTCATGGATGGTTGCTGATCCTTGTATTTAACATTCAGAGGCTTCATAAATCCATTGCGGAGATGAGCACCATTAGTGTTTCTCACCGGTTCTGGGGTAGGTTAATTTGGTTAGCATCCAATCGGGAAAGAAATGATGCAAAAAATGGGACTAAATGGCATCTAGTGAGCACGGGCACTTACCAACTCTCACACAATATTCCGCGCCATCAATACTCAATATATCACGTACAATATTTCCCTCATTCTTCAAAAAGGCGTCTGGACCAGCAGCTAATGATTTCAGTTTAGCTGCTTTGTGTGCTGATCTGAGAGAAGTAACAGCAACCATATTAGTATAGAATGACGCAATGTAGACTGGTATCTGCAGGAATGTGACGGTTCTAACCTTCGGTTGATTTTATGAGGGTGAGCGTGACGTGGCGAAAGACAAATGTGGAATGGTTGAGTTGCATAGGGATAAGTCTTCACTCTAACGCTTCAACAACAGCAAGAGCACGTACTCCTAGCCCTATCAAATAGAACTCATGACAGTACTCGTCATTCTTTGAAGCATTTGGTTTGTCAGCGTAATGTTGTTTGATGAACTCTGGCACCTCCCTTTTCGTGACAGGTTCAAGCCTTTTACCACCTAGATAGTGCCACGAACAGCAGTTTGCACACGTCTTGACAGAAGCACACTCCACCGTCCAATTTACCTTGGTTTGGCACACTATCACCCACTTCATGATGTCCCTGATGATGCTCAGCGTATACTCCATTACTCCTCCGAATACTGCTTCCGACTGAATTTTGGTAGGCATAAGTGGCACATGCTATTGTTACTACAATCCCAAGTGCAGCGATTGATGCGGATTGACAGGTATTTGTGGGCGAGAGTCTCCATGATGATTGATGGCGGGCAGGCCGTGAGGTTTGCGTTCTGCGACTAACCGACGGACGACATGCTGCTAATGTAGGTGATGATCTACTTAGAAACTGTCTTTTCAAGGCGACATTCATGATTAGATTAGAAATTGGAATGGACGGTTGCAGGTCCAAACTTCGCAGTTTTTGTAAACTTTCGCAGAAGTTGAGAGAGAGAGTTCGTATTGCAGAATGTTCATAAATAGCAAAGTTCACACGTTTACTTCATCTTGTGTTAATTGACTGGGAGGGTACGAGATCTGCGTGATTGCGTTATTGTTCTGGATGTCCTGAACGACAGCAGTTCCATCTCCAACAATTCATGATGTGACTCTGATGATGTGCCAAAATTAAATCATTCAAGCTTGGGTTCAGGATGCTCCGCACGAGATTGTGATACGACATAGAGAAAAGCACGTGACAAGCAAGGCAAGGCAAGGCAGGTGCCAAGGCAAGTAACCCCAGAAATAGTGCATGAATCTTTCCATTTGCCAATCACAAACACAAACACGTGGCGAGCCCAACAACCCGCTTATCCGCCTTGTCTCCCGGTTTTCAGAGTCACGTGGCCATTATATTCAGTCTGCTGTCAACCAGCGACATTTTAACCAGAAGGGCGGCGGAGCTTACTGTCTGCCGGATACCGAGTGATCCGTTAGCGTGGTGTAGCGATCAGTGATATGTTTCGGTCATCCTGTAAGTTTCTGTTTTATCTGTTGTGGACATCTCCTTCATGAGCAAGCCGAAGGAGGCATATGATCTCAGTTTTTCAAACCTTTGCCAAATCGACCCTCACATATGCCCAATCGTTTATACAGCTTTTGTACCAACATCCTCACTCGTCACCCGAACATTTCTGGCCTCCCAAACTACGAAACGGAGTCTCGTCAATGTCACGCCAGCTAGAGTACGAGCATCCGCTAGTCGATTCATACTAGCCTCTGGCACTTTCATCACCGGCATCACACTGGAATTCGGGCTGTATACTGTACAGCAACAGTCATCGTGGTTTGGGAATGATGCAAAGGTGTGCAATCAAGACTACCTGAAACGGAGAGGGCTACTGACTGAAGGATCTTAGAAACTAGATCCATGCTGAAGTCAACCAGCTGTCTCCTACCCCCGTAAGCTCTGGGTGCTACGATTCTGCGTCAGTCACAATGCTCACTGGTTCGCCATACCGTCTGTTAGGATACATCCATTAAGCAACCAATGCGAAAACAAATGGAAGCGTTCGTGAAGGACCTCCAATCCGAAATAGTTAATGCACTACGAGAAATTGACTCCAAAGCTGTATACACTCGTGATGCCTGGACACGTTCAGTAGAAGGAGGAGAAGGCATATCGTGTGTCCTACAAAACGGTGTCACATTCGAAAAAGCGGGTGTAGGCGTATCCATAGTCAGTGGTAAATTATCAGAAGGAATGGAAAAACAAATGAGGGCAAGGAAGAAGGAGGATATAGGGCCCGGACCTTTCAAATTCTTTGCAGCGGGCATCAGTTTGATTGTTCACCCGCATAACCCCATGGCTCCTACTGTGCATGCTAATTATCGATACTTTGAATTGAGGAGGGAGGAAGACGGACCACCTGTTACATCTTGGTTTGGCGGTGGATGTGATCTCGTAGGCACTTCTACGAAGTACTGGACACTTTTCTGGCGCATCGACTCACAAAAATATACGATATAGACACCATCTTATCTCTTCCCAGAAGATGCTCAACACTTCCACTCGGTTATCAAACATGCCTGCGATAAGCACAATCCGACATATTACCCGCGTTTCAAAAAGTGGTGCGACGACTATTTTTATATACCACATCGAGATGAGCGACGTGGCATAGGGGGTATATTCTTTGACGATTTGGATACAGCAGATACCAAGCCAGAAGAATTGTTTGCATTCGTGCAATCCTGTGGTAGGGCTTTTGTGAATCAGTACATCCCGATCGTCAAGAAGAGGATTGATATGCCGTATAGTGAGGAACAGAAGAAGTGGCAGCAGATTAGAAGGGGGCGGTATGTGGAGTTTAACTTGGTGAGTTGCTTGACTTTATTGGACGTACGATGTGGCATTACGTATATCTAGTCGCGTGTGCTCAATTCATATCACGTGTGTCCTAGGTCTACGACCGTGGTACGAAATTTGGATTAGCTACACCAGGTGCTCGAATAGAATCTATCTTGATGTCACTCCCATTGACAGCACGCTGGGAATATCAACACGCGCCTAGACCAGGTTCGGAGGAGGCTAAGTTAATAGATGTGTTGAAGACACCCAATGATTGGGTATAGAAAATTGTATTGCGGTTTGCGTTAGACACTGAGCGTCATTATCGTGCTCTAAGAATTGATGTGGTATACCAATATTGAATTTTATTTCATCGAACACTTGGAGTGCAATGCCTTTGGTCTACAGTGTATCAACATTTGAAGCATCCATCAAAACAAATTTTTATTGACTACTGGGTTATTGATGTGCCAAGAGTACGATTAGTTAGTGGTGGTGTCAGCCATGAAGGATGTTTTTGATGATCAGATCTCTGAGATTTCTGGCGGATCCAACTGACTCATGTCAGTTCTGCACGTGCCCCCATACCACAGTCCGACGATGCGCTATGAGGTATGGGGGCTTGGCACGGTACTTGTGCCGCACGTCATCGTCATCGCATCTCCATCAGCCATGATCACATGCGGGTAACCGTGGTCTACTCCCGGGAAAACGGCATCAATCCGCACAGTTGGTACCGACCGATCAACAATGTCAAAAGCCCTCGCCTCATGCGTCGCCGGTACTTGTTCTTGGTAATTCACCATCGTGAATACACTGATTCGTATCCCAATTCAACTGTCTCAACTCATTCCAGTCACCCTCAGCGTATAGCTGGTCCAGAGGCACGGGGACGAATCGCTGCCTTTTCCTTAAGCTTCCAAAGCTGCCAGCACATCACGAATCGTGGCGGTAGGGTAGACGGGATAAAATTGATATAGCTTATGAATGCCGCGAGCGACATCATCCAAAGGAATCCGTAGTAATAAGAACCCATTGAAGCTGAACCTATCGTCAACCCACGGCGTCGTGCTTCAGGCCAAGCTCCTCTCGCCTCTGCTCAATGGCTGCCTCTTCATCCCACACGAATTGCTGCACGAGCTTGGAGACTGTGGCTTTGAGGCCATCAAGGGTTTCGAACTCGTCCTGGAGCTGGAGTTTGAAGTAGGTCTCGAGCCTTTTCTCCAAGTTCGAGCCGCACACACGTTGCTGACAGTTGGCTGCAAACTGTACAGATTCATGATCGAGGGAGGTGTAAAGGCCTTTGTGACTAGGCCAATTGGTTTTGCTGGGATATATGGTAGTGCGAACCTGGATGAGCTCGGCCAGCCTCTCCTTCTACCCTTTTATCGCCAGCTCGTCCTCTGGTGAGGGGTTCGTCCTTCTCCACTCGGGTAATTCGACATGAGTAACCAGTTGGACAGTCTCGAAACAACTGCTGGGTGATTACAGGCGGCGAACATGCGAAGAGGTGTGGTGGCTGAGCGTAGTCGGCGTACAGCTTTAGCATGAAGCTTGCAGCAAGCTCGTATGCGAGGGGGATGGTGATGCGGAACTCGCGGTACAGTCGTTGGAGGCTTTGCAGGTCTTGGGCGTCACGTTGGAATACAGGTTGGTGGAGGGTACCGAGGAAGCTTGTTTTGACGGTACTGATCCTTTTCCATGTCCAGTCGTCAAACCCTGGTATATCCTGAGCTCGTTCAGACCTCTCAAGCCGGTTCCATCGGACTTGGCGCAGAGTTCGTCTATGAGCCTGACCCCACAGGCATTGAGAATCCTGAATAGAAGCATGCTTGACGGATACTCCGTCCTTGTCGACAGCACCACATTTGCATTCTAATTTGACAGCATTTACACATCAGTAACAAGACGTGCACAAAATCGTCAATACAAGCAAGAGCAAGCGGTGCCATTCCTAGCCATAAAATTATACATCTTACTTACCTAGTTTCCAGTGCGTCTTTCTGTTGTTAACGATGCTGGGAAACGAGGTCTAGCCAAAGCACTTATTTATACACAAAATGTGTTATACATAATAACACAAACACACTTGAGTCATAATTTCACAGCTCACAGCTCACAGCTCACAGTATATAATTGTATATATCAATGTATATTATGTGTGCATCTGGACCAACACCCATGTCATGCACTCAGTAGCTCATCTCGAGGAGCGGGACTACTCGTGCTTCACCGGCAGCAGGGGGCGTGAAGCATGAGCGAGAGTAGAATGAAGGTAGACAGCACCATATCTAAATCCTCAAATAAATCGTCGCCGTCATCAGCAACTCCTAATGGCGACAAGGACGCCGCAACCACCACCGTCACGACTCCACAAGACCTCATCGCCATGATCACAACTGAAGCTGCAAAAGCCGAGAACAGTCTGAATCTGTCACAACGAGACCTCATCGAGTTGCCACCTGACATCGCAATGCTGACTTCGCTAGAACGGTGCGTTGTATCTCACGACATTTAAGAGGCATTCTGTCCGAGCTGATTGCCGGGACTGATGTAGCTTGGGACTGAGCAGCAATCGCTTGACCAGTCTGCCGATTGAGTTCAAATCCTTGCGCAGGCTGAGATATCTGAATTTGAAGAGTAACCAGTTGAGAGAGGTCCCACCGATAGTACGTTGGCTTGTTTAAGTGCGTCAAGACGTGCAGATCTAAAGCCCTGACGATGTAGCTGGGTGAAATGAACCATTTGGAAATTCTGGGTATGCTGAACGTCTTTGTCCCACATTGAGGAATCACTCACCGGAATTGCACCAGACATTTCAAGGAACAAGATCAGAAGACTGCCGAATTCGTTTGGACGACTGATGAATCTGAAAGTGCTGAGTGTAGCGAGGAACAGACTGGTCGAGTTGCCTGGGTACATTGGCAACATGAGGGAGTTGAAAGTTTTGAAACTGGGTGAGCGTGTGTGTCTTGAGAAGTGTACATCGAATGGCCGATGAATCTTGTCCTTTGCAAATTGCGTAGAGTGTAACCCAATTGAATGGCCACCCCCGGATGTCGTGCATGCTAATTCGGATATATCGATTGATGTGTGGCTGAAGAATTTGAAGGATTACCTTCTGAGAGAAGGTATACATTGACCATCGATTTTTTATTTCGTCCTCGCCTAATGCGTGCCGTTACAATGTACAGGTGATCGACGCAGCGCTCTGAAAAGGCTCCCAACTCGGGAAATTTTGTCCACCGAAAGTCGTCTCGAGTCGGAGTTGGGTGCGAATTGGAAGGAATGTGATACGTTATGTGATGTGTATTTCAAGGGTAGACCGCCGTTGAAACTGAATGAGCTTTCAAGTCGTGGTGATCGAGTTCTAGATATATGTAGGACAGTAGCATTTGCAACAGCTCAGTTGTATAGAGTCGTGAGACAGATGGTTGCAAATGTTGCTTCCGATAGAGCGATTGTAGAAAGGGAAGTCACGGCTTTGAATCGACCGTCTAGGAGGCTAATTGCATTGTTAATGGAGACTGAAGAACGGATGATGAAGGCCGTGATGTCCGACGACAGCCACGGAAGACTCAAATCCGTGGCTGCTACAGCAGTGACGGAAGCAAAGAGATTAGTAATCGAAATAACGAGTTATTTACCAGTATTAATAGTCAAATGTGATCCGAGACTCTTACGATCGATACTAGTGTCGTGGTACTCTGTGGCATCTGAAGTAGCCGAAGCTTTGCAAGCATCCACGGAATTGGCCATATCTTTCCCTGCACCAACAATGATCAATGCACCCCATCTTGGATTACGTATTGGGCCTTCAATCGGTGGCAATAGTGATAGGTCATCACCGTCCACGCATCCTTTCGTCAAAACTCAAACGAATGATTCGAATATACCATGTGCTTCACAATTGGCAGCATCCGCATACCCAAACGCGGTGGCTGTTGTTGATTCAACGTTTCTTTCAATGGCGGAAGCTGCAGCTCGTGCCACGTCGCAGTTATTAGGCTTGTTGAGAGATATACCCGAACTAATATCAGCGGATTCAGGGCCACCGCATGATAGTCCAAGTACAAATAGATCGTCTGCAGTTGATAGAGATGGTGATAGTGGGACGGATGGTAAAAAATCTACGGACGGTGTAACACCAAGTTCTACAAATATGTCTGGATTGATCAAACAGGTTTCGGATACGACGGCCTCTTTAGTGCAAACAATTAACGAAGCTAGTGAGAAGCAATCGCCCATGTTACAGAATCGGGTCTACGAGGATGTGAATAACTTTGTTAAGGTATCTCATACAGATGCGTTTCATCGTTGCAATCCATTTCGTGATACTGACATGAGTGATAACCGATAGAGTGTGGTACAAATGAGTGTCGGAGCACGGGATGTAGCTAAAAAGTATCCGTTGAGTTCACAAACGAAAGATGGACTACAGCAAGTTACTAGAGCTACGAGAGAATTGGCAGCTTATGTGTCACGGAGTGATGGTGGTGGCGGTGGCGGGAGTAGTATAGGGTGTTGAAGGGGGGGGGGTGCCGGCAATGGTGTGATGGGGTATAATGTTGTAGAGTCATGATTAATTTTATGTAATGGGTTTGCATCTTGTAACTTTGCATGCCGTAAATGTATGCTATTGTGTTCGCACAACAAGGAATCTCTGATGTCTCAATGACAAGATTGACGGGTTATGATATGGTATGCCACAACAGTTATATTACCAATGACATGCCACCAGTGTCTACACATGATATACTATAGATTCACACGATCCTTCTCAAACGTATATTCCTAGGGCCAAGAATAGATACAAAGTACCGAATCCTATAAAGGGAACAGGTGACTAAGTACGTAGCACAGCTGCATGAACATCATAACAGACGGCACCGAGGAACAATGAAGACAAGGCTGCCAATCCCAGCTCTGTGGCCCATTTACGTGTTGATTTTGTTGATGTGACCTCATACCTAGGCGAGCGTCAGTGAGCGCATGGCGCCTCCATGGCGATGGTGACGTACATGAGGAATGCACTAGCAGCTATGAAGCCAGCGATGAGCAGCAGCGTCGCCATCATTGCAAAGGGGAGAGTTGATTCAGCGACTGCAGCCAGATCCGCCCATTTCTATTTGATGCATGATGCGGGCCACGACAGCAAGGAGCGTGAATGTCAGCGTTGACGTAATTGTGATCGTGAATGAAACCGCACCATTCCTGCATCCATTGCTGTACACTCGGAGCTCGTGTTCCGGGACTGTCGACTGACACAACCAGATATGGCGATTCTGGACCGACTGCTGCAATGGCGTGAGCACACGGGGCTGCTTCTGCTGCAGGGGCGCGCGCACGGGGGATGGATGCACCTGATGCGGGCGCTGCTCGATGTGTAAGTCGCTGTCCTTGGCGTTAGCTCGCTCTAGCGTCTTTGGGAGAAATCGCACGACTGACACACACGACTGCGATGCAGGGACGATGCGGTTGTTCACTACGGATGCGTGGATGTGGATCCCCGCCGTGTGGCGGCGCGGCTGGCGTACATCCCGCGGTGAGTGCGTTAACGAGCGCATTGCTGGCGCATGGCATGGCATGGCATGGGGTGCTGACTCTGCTTAGCCTGCATCTGCACGATGTGAATGCGCATGTGTATGGCCTGGCGCGGACGGGGACAGGGCTGGGTGCATTCCGGGACGCTATTGCCGCTACGCGCGCCGCGGGTATGTTGGTGGTTGCAATGGTGACACGATGGATGGAAGGCTGATGTGGCATGCGGCATGCAGGGGCCAGGACGATCGTGGTGCTTGATGCCGTGACGACGCTGTGCGCTGTGTGGCCCGTGGCCCTCGTGGCAGAGTTTCTGGCCGGGTTGAGGGACATGGGAGGTATGTGGGAGGGGGGGGGGTTTTGGTTGAGGGTTCGGACACTGGCTGACGCAGGTGTAGATGTGCGGGTGGTGGCGGTGCACCATGCGGGGATCGCGGTGCCGGGGCTCGTGCACCCGGATACGATGCTGGCGGATCTGGCGTCGACGGTGTTGGACGTGGGGGATGGGTGTGTGGATGTTGTGCATGCTAGAAGTGTTAGGAGGATCGTGGAGGTGCGCGTGTGTGTGTGTGCTGTGCTGTGCGGTTGGGTCCTGACGATTGGCGTTATAGAGGTGGAGATATGCTGTGGATGCGGATGGGATTGTGCGGTTTGAACAGGAGGCCGGGAGTGACGGGGCGAAGAAGAGTGCACATGTAGGAAGTGTTGTGGGAGTTCCTGTGGGCTTTTTCTGACGGTTTGCAGTATAGGTGGATCCGACTTCGGATTTGCCGTTCGAGTTGAACCTGACGGAGGAGCAACGTCGGGCGAGATCGGAAGTTAATTTGCCGTATATGGATGCCCAGGGTATGTTCGTCCGGAGCGGAAAACGAAGATGGATACTGATTCGTGTGTACATAGGACCGGGACAAGTAATTACGGGGTTTGAAGCCGAGGATGATGACGATGATCCGGATTTCGATTTAGAGATATAGCGTGTTGGCGAATGGTACCTCATATTTGGGTTTCTAGTGCTTATGTACACGTAGTCCACATATACAGTATCGGCATAGAATAGAACAGAGCGAAAAAACAGTCTGCATTATAATGTAGTGCGGTGACATATTAAGATGAGGTCAGGACCCTCGTGTCCTCCTCTAACAGCATGGCTTCCAACCTGTTAAGGGCTTCTAGTGTCTGTTTCCGGATGGCGTCATCTGGATGGATTCTGTCATGGTCGTTGTATGGAAAGATGCTTGTGGATACAGACTGCGTCGCGCCGTCGTGGGAAAGACGATGTGCAATCTGTGCTAATCGGATCCATGTCCGAGGATTTATGTGTGGCAGCTGTAGTTGAGACATCGGTTTCGTAGAACTAGGGTTTTTGGGTTGCACTGGCCGCGGCCTACGGTCAAGTGCCTGCTTGTTTTTATTGCGGCTCGAATTATAATTATTGACTGATGGCGCTTGATGTTTGGACTCGACCTTTGGATTGGCTGGACTAGGCGATGGTAGTACTGCTGCTGAGAGACGTGGAGGGCTGTGGTTATCGGGCGGCAGCGCTGCTGGTTTGGAGGTTTCTGCTTGACGAAGGGCGGGCGGGATCTGGCTGGCGAGTGTGACGTTCAACCTGGCGGGTGACGATGGATACGATTGGTGGGATTGGGTAACATACACATCCGCTGCAGCATCGGGCGGCGGCAGCTCCGAGAAACACACTCTACGTTGTCGAGAAGGTGCGAACTGGTCGTCTTGGAGCCTTACCTTGGCCAGCCTGGCCTGTTTGTCAGCTATTTGCTGCATTAAATCTGCTTGGTACTGCTTTGCCTTGATACGTTGGGCGTAGTCCTGTTGGCTGAGATTGTCGCCATTCAAGTTCATCCTGCGGCGACCGTACAGCGGGGTTGCATAGTCGTGACTCGAGCTTGGATCCATGCTCTGGTCTCTGGTGCGAACAGGTGGCACAAGTTAGTTATCTTTATGGATGCCCTCGAGCTGGTCTCTGGTGGTGCGATGTCTCGCATGCACAACAATCTACCGGTGAATGGTCAGCAAGATGGCGAGGACTGGCACTAGCACTAGCAATAGTAGTGGCAACGACAGCCCATTGCATACCTATCTGCAGTCGGTGGGCGAATGGAGCGACGATGTGCGGGCACGTGCGCTGTATGCAGCCTTCCAGGACAAGACCGTCAACAAGACCGCCTACGAGGCCCGGCTGGCCATATGGAAACGCATCCTATCGACCGCCGCTGCCAGCGGGCTCCTGTCTTCCTCCGAAACGGACGGCAGACTATGCCTCTATCGCAAGGATCTGGAAGTCAAATTCAAGCGCAAGGGCGTCGTCCCATTGGGACTGCAGACCGTCATCGTACGTCCCGCTTGCATCTTGCTCTGTGCCCCATTGGTGGGGTTTTGTCGCTTATGCGCTGTAGCTCCCTCCAGGATGAGATGGTCGCAGCCGGTGAGCTACTCCCCATTGACCGCTTCCTGCAACCAGACCTCAAGAGCTGGAGTGCTAGGTGCTACGAGCTCATCATTCAGAGTCCTCTAAGTTGGGCATGGGCCCATGTATTTGGATCAAGTGCGAACAGCACGGCTGACCAAGACATGGTATATGTGATTGCACAGGCTGTCAGAGTGAGTCGAGTCATCCTCTCGAAGCTTAATTTCGCTCCACGCCATCCATGCCCCTTGCTTGCTAATTAGGATGCGGCCGCGTCTCTATCCACCGCTGTATACAATGCGGCGCAATCGTCCACTGATTTGATCTACTCAGTAGAAGATGTACATAGGGAATTTGGAAGGGACTTGTCATTGTCTGATGTCATGCTCGTATGTCGCCAGCTGAAAATGGACGTGAAGCTCATTCTGGATATGACTTCAAGTCCCGAGACGTCTGTAAGTGCCAATATATATTCTTGCGACGTGGGGTGAAACGGTACTACCATCTACTGCCCTCACTAGATTGTCAAATTCAAACCAACAAGAGGGGAATTAACACCCATTAGTGAGACCGATAAGGGTATTCTCACCATCAAAACAACATTGCAACATTTGAATTCGCAAGTCTCGCAACTTGAAGATCGGTCTTCTCAGTGAGTTCTGAGCATCTGGCGAAGACTGCCTTATTTCGATCTGTTAATACTCCAAAAATAGGTTGCTCCAGCAAACAAAAACATTCATACGGAACAAGGAGAGGATACGAGCCAAGTTTTCATTGAGACAACATAAAATTGTCTCGGATATACTAGCAAAACGACTACAGTCGCTAGAGACTGTGGAAGCCATACTGCACAAGTTACAATCAGCCGAGACTGATGCCGAAGTGTGTCATGAGAACCAATTGGTGTATCCTTTTTGCGCATACTCACTGTACACGCAACCTAGTTACTCTCTGTGTATGAAATCGGGACTACAACACTACGAGACTTTGTATCTGAAAAGGGTCTGACTGTCGAGAAAGTAGACAAAACCATGGACGCCTTAGATGATGCGTTAGCAGATCAACGAGAAGTAGAAGCGGCCATGAATCTTGGTAACCAACAAATTGCGTCAACGTCTGGTGTCGCCACTATATCCGATGAAGACCTTGAAGCTGAATTGGATTCTTTGATTGCTGTGCCCGCTCCAGAACCGTCTGTTGATGTAGCTGGAGTTATGGTTGGAGACGTGAGCACAAGTGAAGCCGTCAAACTATCCGTTGTTGAGAATGAGGACGAGCTGCTACGTGAATTGGAGGCGTTACGAGTACCTGATAATGCCAAACGACGCACGAGTGATGAAATTGAAGTGGGGATAGAGTCGGTTCCTGGTTGACCGTCCATAAATGCGCAATTGTAGAGAAGTCAGATAATACATTCTGCGTCGGTAGATCAGAAGTCAGAGTGTCCCATTATTAGTAGGGGCGCCCCAGGTTATTAGCCGCTCTGTTACAAGCACATTGTTTTCGTACTCCGTGGAGATCCACTCAAGGCCCTCCCGATTGTCTTTGCGGAATTGGGAATCAAGTGTCTCTTTTACGAAAGCGATACTGACCCATATAGTGTGAGGAGAGATGCCGCTATCGACGACATTGCCAGAAGCTTTGAACATGCTCTGGACACGCCGCATTGAATTGAATTCGCTCAGAAAGGCTCAACGACTCGATGACGACATATGACGCACGAGACATTGATACAGCACAGATCAACTGTATGAAACGAAAAAATTTAAGCAAAGCCGCATATTACAACCTGACACACAGACTTGCATCGCGACCATATGAGACCTTTGAACAGACAAAGCTATACGCGCCTGAACGGACGAGGGCGCTCGGCAAAGGCGCTGTTATATATGCACGTATAGATGGATGGATGAGGAAAGATGTTTTTATTCATTCAGAAGAAAACATGCGGTTAAATAGGTGACAGCCAGAGTCCGGCTTAGCGATTCGTCCGCTTATCGTCGGACATCTGCTTAAGTCGGACATATGACGCCATAGATTTGACGTGTGGCGACCCCTCAGCGGAGGTAATCTCCGACCCCGACATTGTCGATATATAACAGGCGCGTTCATACAGGAAGCAGTAGTAGTCACCCGGCACCAATGGGCTTGGCTGTTGAGGTTTGCCAGATGGTCGTCCAGGATACACGGTAATCCATGATACCGACTCCAGATCCGTATATATGATATAGTCGAATACACGACGGTGGTACTGGTCGGCATGTGGAATCGTTTCGACAGAATCCGGTCTTGCACGGGCGATTCTGTGTCGTCGGCATGGACATGCTCCCATCTCCCATCTCCAAGTATAGCTGTATAATACGATTACGAAAGATGCAAGTGTTTTTGGTACTATTACATAGATGTGTGTCGACCATACAGCCACACCGCTGTGAGGTTGTAGGGTCAATAAACTCTTATACTTTCTCCCTAACTTGACGACAACAAAACATTGTAATTGTTGACTAGGGAGAGGATAAGAGATCTTACGTTTCTTTCACATGTATCAATGTGTGATACATGCATAAAGACACAGGCTTGGCGGAAAACAACCACTTGTGAAGAGGAACCGTGCCTGAACCCGAGGATATAGTCTGTATGTACGGATGTATGTATGTCTGTGTCCTTAGATGACGAGGAAAGCGTCCGCTCCTCTCGAGCCACAATGGAACACTGCTTCTGTCCCGCGAATCGCCCTGAGCCGTAGGCCTGTTCCCGGGTACTCGCTTGACGAATTCACTCGGTCACCGATCCCGCCTCATACCCTGAGTTCATCGGAACAGTAACAGATCCTTTCCGTTCATCACTATGAAGCGAGCGACACGACATATAAAGTCATGCTAGTGTTCCAAACACCATTTGGCTTGCTGTGCGGTTAATAATGTAGCTGCCCACAAGCTCAAGCGTACAATGGTTATAAAGAGGTCCCTGCAGATTACCTCGTGCGATCTTCGCAACCTGGTAAAAAATGCAGCCGCTAGCCTTGCTGTTGTCCTTCTTGAGTCTGAATTTGTGCTATGCTATATATCCAGATGAGATAGGTGTATATGACTGGTAAGTTGGATAACGCTTGGTTCTTCATCTTCGAACAATCATCGTGCGTGTTGATGGGCGTCAGCTGATATGTGGGTGCAAATAGGCTGAAACCTCTAGTTGGTACTCCCATCCACGTATCCTTTGGTGATAATCATCTACAGGATTTGATCCATGTTGCTACCTCATGCAATGTTGTCGCTGCCATTGATGGTGCATCAAGTGCCATTGGTCGGTAACATCCAATTGACAAGTGGCTGTCATTAGAGTAGTATTCACATCCCCTCCATGTAGTGTGGAGACGCGTCTTGTCGCCAAGTGATCAGATTCATAGTATGAAATCATCCAATTATGGCAAGTCAGTCGACGGGGTGGTGCGCAAAACACCCAGACCAAACACCAACCGTCTTTTACAATCGCAGGAATCTTGACATTATCTGGTGCATCACGTCCGTACCTTCGTCTATGGAATGCTGAGTCTGGTTACCTAATATGGGAACGTACTTTCGATGGAAGTGAAACTTCCTGTAATGGTTTTGATTTGACATTGGTGGATGGGAATGCTGCCTATATCTTGTCCAATGGTGTATTAGCATCCAAGGTTGATCTAACAACTGGTGGAATCGATTGGAGTGTTTCTCCCTCGCAGTAAGTTAATGTGGCAATTGAGCATGAGGACCTCTGACATCAAGGAGCTGACCCCAAATATACAAAGGGCACCAACCTGCTATTCCCGGTTGATATACAACGACAATGCGGTAACTCTAGCTGGCAGTACATCCAATATCACCACAGGGTCATTAACGACTGTCACTCTGGATGTCAAGGAAGGAGGAACCAAATCCAAGCCCTTAATCGTTACTGATTCACAATTAGCCACCCCCTTCAACTTCGTACTAGCAGGACAAGGAGACGAACTATTCGCTGCTTATGTTGATAATACAGGGAAGGCTTGGATATCAAATCTTGAATCTGGTCGATCAGTACTTTTAGACAGTTCCGTGAGTCTTGAGGTCCACCGTTTAACAAATCAAACAAAATATCACATCGACCAACATCAGGCCTTTTCAAAAGATAAGTCAACTATATCAGGTGTAACCGCAGTAAGCTCCGAAACGCTGCGACGCGAGCTGCTTCTTCATACAACTGTTGGATCAATCTTGCTTGTCGAAGCCAACAAAAGGGGCGTTGAGCTTCTACGAGTGCTGAAATCTGTAGGTGTGTGGTTGTGTACTTACAGGTTCTCATAGCTGACTCCAACTACACAAGCCTGGGTTCCCAACCACTTCAGCCTTACAAACGGTCTCTTCTGGCGATGAATTCCAATTCATTCTAGTTGATCACAAGAATTTGTCGTCGGTATGATGTTGAGCTCTAGTCCTATTTCGTGCGGTCGCGGCTTATGCACTGGTGACTAGCTCACGGTGGAGATGACTGGAGAAGCGAAAACGTCTGATAAAGCGACGGTTTCGTTTGATGCGAATCGGTATGGTACAATTTCAAAAGTAAGTTGTGCACTTGTCTATTTGGTTTGTCAGGGCTAGCCAATGATATGTCATGTGGTATTCGCTGCGTTTTTTATGACGTTTGAATGATGACATGAACCGTTTTCGCCGCAAATAAGCAGAGGGTGTGAAGAAATGACGAATTCCTGATTAGGTTTTTGCTACCCACAATTCCAGAATGATTGCAATCAGTTTAGATGGGTCAGTGCATTATATCAAGGACCACAAATTAGCATGGACTCGTGAAGAAGCTCTCGCGCACATTAACCACTCGGAATTTTTGGAATTACCCGTATCATCGCATTTATCAGAGGAATTAGATGAAATGGATGAACCGGCTTCCAAATCGGCTGCGACTAATCCATTCACACGATATGCTCGAAGATTCTCTACACATCTGAGGAGGTTATCAGGACTGGTTAATCAATTCGTATCACCGGCAGCGCCCAAAGAATCCATGACAGAACCTGAAAAGGCAACGAGAGATTCGTATTCCTTTAGAAAGTTTTTGGTTGTCACAACATTAACTGGGAAAGTAGCGGCCGTGGAAACGGAAGCTGGTGACGTTGTATGGGCGCGAATGATGGGTATTGGAGACGGAGCTATTGTGGCAGTGGAGACGTTACGTACTTCCCTCGTCAAGTATCCTCCTGTCCTTGCTGTTGTAACTGTCAATGATACCAGTGTAAGTTGCGCACCTTATAAGTGTAGGCAGTATGCTTTATTTAATGTGAGATTCAAACTAGACAACAATCCATCAACTCAACGGACTCACCGGAGAATGCATTGCAGAGGAATCCAATCTCGGTACAGTCACGGATAGGGTCATTCTGTTGCCCATTGAGACCACTTCGGAACGCCACCATGTCCTGGCATTGGTTGATGAGGATGCTAATGTTCGATTGCATCCCACAACGGATGATACCATCAACCAGTTTGAAAGGTCAAGGCCTACTTTCGTTGTTGTCAAAGGGCTACAACCTGGATCCAAATACGTTTCTGGATATGCATTGAGTTCATTCAATCGAAGCAAGGTATACTAGTCCTTCCATCCGGCCCTTTTGCACGATTTCCCTCTGACCCATTGCCGTAGGGTTGCTTTGAGCCTATACAGATGTGGGAGCTCGTTTTGCCAGAAGGCGAAATCATCCATGCAGTCGGTGAAAAGGAGCGACACGGTGCGTTGCTTTGAAGCGCCCAATTCGTCTGCTACGGCTCTGAAATTGCATAAATACAGACAACATTGCCTCCATCGGTAGAGTTCTGGGCAACCGAGCAGTCTTATACAAATACCTGAATCCAAATGAGCTATCCTTTGTCACTCTCAAGAGTACAGGTTCATCCAGTACCGTATCTATCTACGTTCTAGACGGCGTAGCGGGAACTCTTTTGCATCATGCCGTTCATTACGGTGGCGGTGTGATCGATTCAGCCGTCCCTACAATTCGTATAATCCAACGTGAAAATTGGATTGTGTATACGTACTGGAATCATGGACCAGATGCGGTTGACTCTGACGTGGTCGAAGCAGCCGAAACGGCGGCCAAGCAGGCAAAGAGTAAGTACAGCAAGAAGAAAAACGCAGTGAATATACCGGATGTCAAGAGTATGGAGGTTGTCGTTTTGGAGCTGTTTGAGAGTAGTACGCAAGACCAGCGCTTTGACGGGTGCGTCATTTGTTCAGAGGGCCTTTCGAAGGAGAAAAAAAGGCTGAGTGACCCCGTGACCCTGTAGTGACACGTTTTCGTCATTCGATGGACTGAGACCAGATATCCTGTCCCAAGCATATCAATACCCAGCCGTCATTACTGGCATGGGAGTGACGAAAACTCGTGCTGGTATTTCTACTCGCGAAATTATAAGTATGTGCTTATGAGCCCCAGTCTAATCCATAGTAGTGACGGCACATGGTCTGACTTCTTCAACACAATCCATAGTTGGAACATTATCAAACCAGGTATATGCTCTAAACAAACAAATTCTAGATCCACGGCGACCGGTCACACCACCAACAGCTGACGATAAAGAAGAAGGTCTACTACAGTATGCAGGTTATATAAACCAAAACCCAAGAGAAGTCGTCTCGTACCACCGAGAAATAGCGGGTGTTAAACATGTAGTATCGGCTCCCAGCATTTTAGAATCGACATCCATTGTAGTAGCGTATGGATTGGATATCTTTTGTTTGAGACAAGCACCTTCCAAAACGTTTGATTTGCTGAGCGAGGATTTCAATAGGGTGAATTTGATTGTTACGATGATTGGGTTAGCGGTTGCCATATATGTAGTAAGGTATTTCAATCAAAGCAAGTCATTGTCCATTGCTTGGAAGTAGGTCCATCAAGTGGCGTGGGCAGATGAATTTGCAATGGGTGTAAAAATCTATTCGTGTCAGAAATTATCGTTCTAAGAAAATAAAAAGGCTCAATGCCATCTTACGCATACTACTAAGTACTAAACATTATAACAATCTACGAAGACTAAAACTATCTCTCACAATTCTATACTGCAATGTTCTGCCATTAAGTACCCGACAAGATCAACTACCTTCTCAGCACCATCCAATGTAATTTCCTGTCGGGGAGACTTGCAGTTCCGGTGACAAATGGCTTTCTCAATACAATCCGTCCATTTCCCGTTTGTAAAGTCTGTGTAGCTCATTTCAAACGCACCTGATCCATAGGGTACCATGAGATTGTTAAGAAGCCCTTCTTCTTCCGCCCACCCTATAACAATTTTATACAGAAACTGAATCTTCTCGATTGACGATCCCGTATTTTCAAAAACAGCGGCATATCCTACCAGACCGCTTGATGTAGATGAGTGGTTTCTGATGAGCTACGACTTCAGAACATATGCCATATCCAATCTTGCCTAGGATCACGTCACTGCACTATAGTAGAAGTTGCATTCAATGTGAACTGAGCAAAAGTAACATCATAGTCGGCCGCCCAAACAACACGCACATTGATGTAATCAGGCAAATAAGCGGTTTGGCTAAGGGCTTTCAATCTCTGGCTCCTTTCACCGTGCAAGTCCTTCATGTCCAAGCCAACAACTAACCCATACCAACTGTCGTCAGGGAAAATCTCATCAAATGACCATCCATCAGCGCCTTCTAGCAGTTGATGGCCACCAAAGCAGATCAAGATCACTTTACTGCGTAACGGTATACCCAGTTCTTTCCGTACTTGCGTTGATGACTTGGCGTTCCTCCGAACTACCAGCGGGACACGATGTATGGTATGAGGGACATGATTGGCGAATGATGGAAGAGGAGTCTCCCCAGGTAGTTTGATGAGATATGTTGTTTGTTCATAGGCGGCATATATGGTTTTGAGGAGGTGCGATTCCAGAGTGGTTGGACTTGTGCATAATGATGAGTATATCTATTGACGGTTGGTTTGGCGTTAACCACGTAAATGGTACAATAATTTCAGTCAATCAATTTTTGCACATGTTTTTGGGCATCTTGAGTCCGTTATCGTGGAAGATGCTAGGCAGGCCGTACTCACATTATCAAAACAAAAGTTGGTGATCATTGTACTAGGTATATTGCACTGCTTGGCGGCGACAGCGGGCAGGAACGGAGCATCCATAAGGACCATCCCAATCTGCATCGTTTGCAACCACTGAACTTCATTCAATATCAATTCATCATATGATCCATTCGATATGAATTCGTTCAGTGCACGAACAGTTTTTTGGCGATCCACTGATACAGCATCCGTTTGTATGACACCGACGTCTATGTTTACTCGTCTCAGCACTGCATGGCCTGTGGATACAAGAGTATCGAACAGGAAGGGTGGTGCGCTGGTGATGATGATGATTGTGCCGAATTCGTTCCGCTTGATCAGCTCTGCAACGATAGGAATGACTCTTGTGGCATGACCGAATCCTAATGAGAGGAGCGTAGATTGAGTGTGTTGGCTTAAGTTTGCCTTTTTTCCTGTCGTGTTCCTCGTCAGTCCTCACAAGCTTTGACAAGATCTTCAAGTCGAACGTTCTCAATGCAGAACCAAGGATCAACGGGATGCTTACCATGGCCTGATACATAATATGCCAACATTGGCTTGGTATTATCCTCTTGACTGTGTTTCATAGCAGGCATGACTTCAACGTGGCTGCAGCGAACCTTGGGGTTGCCGTGCTCAAATAAAATTGGGGATAACATGATCGGCCTTGCTTACTATGCAGGTAATAGAATTATACACAATATGATTTTGCCTGTTGGAGCTCAATGGAGCTGTGCAAGATTATTTTCGAAGACTCAGTCTTCCTTCTCACAAACACAAACATATCAGATGATAAGGTGATGGTTATGTAACGAGAGTGAACACCGAGGAATTCAAGGTCATCCTCTCTAAATCACGTCGTTTATATTATGAATGCGCGTAAAAACACTACTGTTCGCATCGATGTAAGCATGTTTTCTTCAAGTTTTTCAGTAAAAACGAACTTGACTTTCTGTTCCCGTTCTGTTATTAGGAGTGTATTAGTTGCCTTGCGTTATTGTTCTGGATGCCCTCGACGTGGGTTGCTCACCTTGAAGAATTGAGAGTCGTGGTTAATCCGACTCTGTGTTGGTGCCGCGCTTGAAGGGACAAGGGCGGTCGACAAAGGAGGCAGTACAGAATGTTTCTGGCCGCATTGTAGTCTCTGTCACATACCTCCTAGACCGAGTCCAAAGACTTGTCCAACTACATTTGGCTTAAATATATATACATAATGATGAATTGAATGACACCACTTGTGTCAGGCAGCATGGCCCGTGTTTTGATGACCATCTTAGCAGCCAGTAAACCACTTGAACTCCATAGCCAAGCTTAACCGCTCCTTCCTCTACTTCAATTCTTGTCTTTGTGGGTCCTCTACCAGAAAACGAAGATTTTTCTTTGGATTGCACAATGGAGTGCAAGCATCATAGAGATTGTTTTTCAGCAGGGGCAACAGGATTAAGAAATTGTAGAGAACAGATTGCGGGAATGCTTCACCCAAGTGATTAGCTGCGTACCATGTAACGATGTCAGCAGCAATCTTAACTCACGTGAGCTCGTAAGTAAAGGTCAGATTGAATGTGCGCAAACAACATGCTAACCCGCAAGACACTATTCTCTTCCGCGTGAAATCTGACACCATGTAAAAAATCATCTCATTCTTTCGGCTTCTCCTTCGCAAACTTGCCACGATTGAAAATGATAGCTGGCCTTGATTGAGCCATTTCATAATCTTGGATACTCGTTCCTAGGGGTTAGGGACTAGGGGTGCAGACAGACCTCATCCCGAAATAGTTAGATTGATTGGGTGTTAGGACAATGGAAGCTTGATCCAGTTCATTCATTCTGTATTTTGCACCTAGCATTCTTGACAACAACACTAGATATGTGATATATAATCGCCTTAGTGAAACTAATAATAGCTATTATTAGTTTCAACAGGTTACGAGCCCATCTGCTAATCTATAACCGAATTACGTTACTCTGGTCTATTTAGTATCACCCCAGTCTACCAAACCCCTAGAACACAAGACAAACAAGAAACGACGATGTCCAACACATACGACTCTATTCGTATTACAATTTTCAATCCACTCAGTGGAAAATCATTCGTGGTCTGGAAGGAATCCATCCACAAGCTCCTTTACTCTCAGAAACGGCTGGGCAAGCACCTCGTCAACGCTGTGGTCCCATTTGCAGCTCAAGGAGAAAATGAATCAGCCGAAATTGTCGTTCGAACAACAGCAAGAAAAATTTAACTCTGTGAAATATAAGGCGACTATGTTGGTCCGACAGAATGTAGTAGAAATGGTACAAGGACAACTGAATGTTCAATGGACGGCATACCAAATGATGGAACACCTCTCAGCACCTTACGGGGATACAGCTGCGGTAAACTTCGCTGTCAAGAGGGAAGAATTCCATAATTTTACTATCACAGAAAATGATGATCCCACCGATGTGGTAGCCAAGATACAAAAGATGTACCAAGATATGGAAGAGATCTGCAGAACCAAGGACATTACTACCATCCAAAAGCTTCTCCAAGTACAATGTAATCTCACCATCATCCGCAACCTGGACATTTCCCCTTACTCCAGCTTACGTGACCAATTGATTACTGGGGACATTGTAAACCTATCATTGGAGACCATTCGAAATCAAATGGTCAACCTCAAGATGATCCAAGGGGCGAATGGTAGCCAATCAACTGCTATGATGGGCGTCAAGCAAACGAAAAAGTCCATATACCTGAGGACAACTACGCCTACTACTTCCACACCTACACTGTGCTACAAATGCTGGGAACAAGGGCACTACATTACCAATTGTACCAACCCAAATCAAGCTTTTCCCGGATTCAAAAACCAAATGAACGATGGTAACATTGGGAAAGCTAGAGTACTAGTCTGTACCAAATGCTGGACCTCAGGTCATATTTCCAAAAATTGTACCAAGGATCCAAAACCTTTCCCAGGAATGAACAAGTACGTCACAACTGTTGCACATACAACTATTCCTAATACTGATCATTTGGACACTCCAGGGTCCAAGAATGACAGTATTAGAAGGGGAATACATTGTATTGTATCTTCAGTTTGTGACATTAGAACATAAAACAATACAGCATATACAACTTGGCTAGATGACAGTGGAGCTTCATCACATATGGTGAATGCATCAAATATACTTAGTAATCTTAAAAGGTCGAAACCCGTAGTGAAAGGTATAGGAAATTCGACTCTTAAAGGTACTCAAAAAGGAAGGTTTACTGGAAATGTCAATGGAATACAAATACTCCTCGAAGTTGTGGTACCATGTCTAGAAAAGAATCTCATCAACTCTTTGACGAAGGCTACCAAGCATATAATACAAAAGGAGATAAGCTACTGATATCCGACGAAGGTATAATGCCAAGTTCAAGCACAGAAAACCTTTACTCACTGAATATCGAAAAAGAAACTTCGGCAATGGGTTATAAAGCTTTTCTAGTTGATCCCAAACTATAGCATGCCAGACTGGGCCATCCGTCCGCAGTTAGAATGAAGAATGTGATACCATCAAGAAATCTCCAGGCAGCATGTGAAGCATGCATAAAGGGGAAAATGAATGAAGATCCTTTCACAACAACAACCACGGAACATCCGCAAGTATTGGAACTGATAACCGCAGATGTAATAGATCCATTCTGAACAATATCCCATGATGGTCACGGAATTATCTGGTCATACAAGACATAGGTAGTCACTATGGGTGGATATTACAACTGACGAAGAGAAGTGAAGCACTTGATAAACTCATGGATTTCATCAAGATGCTCAACAACCACTATTCAACTACAGTAAAATATGTCCAACTCGACAACGCACCCGAATTCACAGATGAAGGGATAAACAAATT
Source organism: Synchytrium endobioticum (assembly GCA_006535955.1). NCBI lineage: Eukaryota > Fungi > Chytridiomycota > Chytridiomycetes > Synchytriales > Synchytriaceae > Synchytrium > Synchytrium endobioticum. The sequence goes on along the minus strand of QEAN01000149.1, from coordinate 11,795 downwards.
CTTCCGAGAACAAGGGATTCAACGAAGAAGTACTATACCTTACGCACATCCACGAAACGCTGCTATCGAGAGATACAACAGGATAATACAAGAACGAGCTAGAGTACTACTCATTTCTGCTCAACTACCCCCTAGTTTCCGGGCGGCAGCATTACAAACAGCAGTGTACCTGGAAAATCGCCTCACAACAAGAGCACTACCAGGACAACTACACCATATAAAATGTTCACTGAAAGGATTCATCAAGTGTAGTAGAAACGTGGATGTACAATTCTTACTGACTCACTTTGAGGTGTATGGAAGTCTGCTTCAACATCGTAAAACGCACTGGCAATATGTCATTTGCGCAATCGCAACGCTCGCCTGCACTTCAATAATAATTGTCAAACAGCACCAACGTATTTTGTATATCAATATTTGCATTGGCCCATTCTGGGCCCATTGGCCTCCTGGAGATATTCTAAAGGTAAATGCTAACATGCAACAAAGCAGTTGATATGATCGACATGCATGTCGTGCTTACCATCATACCACTTTCAGCACTCGTTTGCGACTTATGGAGATTGTGAATATGCTGTCCTTGTTGTACCTCCAAAAGCTAATGGATTCCAACTACTAAGCTACTTTGAGAGGATTCCAACACGGCCATATTCTGATGCAGAGCAAGCCTTGTTTCTGTCGGCCTACTGGTGTCCCCCTAGTCTCTGCCTGTACGTTACAAGTCGGACTGGGCTCCTCTCAAACGTTAAAGTTCGCCTGGCAGTCGACCAAGAATCAAACAAGTTACATCCAAAAGAAATCTCGTCAAACCTGAGCATCGTCAAAATCCATCCTCCCGGTGTGGTGGTCTACAGGGAGCAACACATTCTCCAATCTATCCGGAAAAGGTCAGCTTCTCTTGATTCACGCGTTGTGTGACTTGAGTGCATTCGCTAACCGTCCTTTTTTTCAATCGGTTTATCTGGCGGGATGTGGCAATGTGCCTTGAGGCTGCATCTAAGCAGCATGTATTTTAGCATTTTGTATTTTAATATCATGTATTACATTGCATATTAGTATCATAGAACTTTGCATCTACATGTATTCTCAGATATTTTCATATCACTATTTCAGTATCATTAGTCTTGCTGCAATGTTACTTGTGAATATGCAGAGTGTGTCAAACTTCAACTGTATCCCTTATCTCACAATTCCACACTATCATTCTCGTATCGCAGCCTACCGCACTGCAAGATGCAAAGTATTTATGATGTGAGCTGTACGCTGCATACGCTCTCCTTTTACGTTATACAGCGCAAAGGACAAAATGACATGGCTTGGTTGACTACTCGTGAGACAATCAAAGGCCGAATTGCGTATTGTATTGGATGCAGGCAACTATACGCGATGGCGAAACCGTCGCACGCAGTCGTTCCATAAACGCCACGGTGATTCGCTGGACTGTCTGGAGTTCACTGTAATTGACTGGGACGGTTCGCGCGAATGATGAAAGTGGACTCGTTGGACAAGTGCAGTTCCAATTCCATGGTGACGAGGGGACGCGCTCGTGGTCATCCATGATACAAGGAATGCTACCCAGCCGTGTCGCAGTGGTCTGGGCCTCGCGAAAAATGCGGCCACCACACATGGTTTGATTGTTTATTTGTCAGACCAGCCCCATAAAAGAGGATCTTGTCCCTCACACCCTTCCCGACACAAGAACCGAACACCAGCAACATACTGTCGACAATTAGTTACTAATTATGTCCCCCCCAGTCAAGACCCTGCGTTTGGGGTGTAGGATATTGAATTGGTTGATACATCCATTGCTGATAATACTGTTGTTGCAGAGGGTCCAATTGTGGTTGCAGCGGATGACTCGTCAAAACTGGCATTAGATGCAGCATGTCACTTCCCGGTTTAAAAAAAAAAAAAAAAAAAAACAACCGAGGACAGGGTAATTGCTGGTCTATGATGTTCAATTAGGGCATATGGTGTTGATTTTGATGCATGTAGAGGTCAATTTTTCCTTAAAGGGTGACGTGATGAGATCACATCCTTTTTACTGGCAAGCCAAATTCTCAGGGGTTTAGAATTTGTAATTGCGATTACAGTCATACAAGTCATAGCCACTGAATGTGACTGGTGTAGTAGCTACCATCAAGCCAGAATGGTTGATACATCCATTGCTGATAATACTGTTGTTGCAGAGAGATGTTGGTCATCATCATGTGTCCAGTACTAGTTGGTGAGACATGGGGCGAAATGACTGCTGCTAAGCTTGTGTTCATGTTGAAGTCGCTTGATTCAAGAGTAAATTGACTGGCATCTGGAAAGAAGTCGTGAGGCGATACTTGAGAGGATGGATAGAATTCGGGTGCATTCACAGCTATGAGTGTGTATGTAGGTATGTAAGTAATAATGCTGAAATGGACAGACTATTCTATCCACAGTATGGTGCGGAACATACCTTTTTTCAAAATATCATGACTACCAGAAGACACAGCAGAGGCTTTACGATCGTTACGAGTGATATATCTCTTTGATTTGGCCGACGATTCTCTACTATGCGATGCAGTTGATGATTCAGGTTCCACCACTTGCAACTCAGCAATATGACTGGGTACAGCTTCGACAACGGCATTGGCTGGGCTGCTCGTTGCCGAACTATCAGCAGTGGTAGGCCGTGTCTTGTTTATACTTACACTGAGACCACTACTAGTGGTTTTACTGCTACCAACACCCAGTGCCCTAGTGGTGCAGCTATCCGCCTCTTGTGGACGCTGCTGCTGTTTGATATTTCTGATACGATCTTGTTGCTTCGGATGGGAGGCAGATTCGTTTGTGGATGCATCATACAAGTCGTGGGTCCATCTTGCTTCTGAATGACCCCGGTTATGAGGAGAGACCTTGGTCGCTGTCCATGCTTTCCGTTGAGACGGTGTGATTTGATCGGCACGCACATTACTGAAAGTGTCCGCATGCATACTTGGTTTCCGTTGTGGATTGTATCTTTGATTGGTATTGCTGCTTGATTGATGCTGCAGCACCAGTGGTAAGTTGCTATTACGGGGTAGGTTTGGTCTGGTATGCTTGGCTCCATTGACTCCCAAGCCGATATCAGCATAGTCCTTGCTTTCGCTTATCATATCAGCATAGGTCTTGGATCCACTTTCACGGCGACTCATCTTAAGATTTTCTTTACTTCTGTAGTCTCCCCGGCCCATATCACCAGTGTTGTTGCTTATGGTGGATGCCCAAGCCATGTAGGCATAGTTCTTGACTCTGGTGGTATCTTTGGGCGCAGGCAACTTGATGTTTTCTTTGATGTTACCACTTTGGTTACTAGCAGTATTCATGGGCTTTCTGTTGACTGATACAGGTTGACTTGTACTAGCAGCGGCAAAAGTAGCGTCCCTTGTGGATTGTTCCTTGGCACGAGCAGCAGCTGAACTAGCCGGCGATTGATTGTCATCCAGAGACTTTCTGGAGGGGGCCATATTAGCACCAGTATGAGCAGTGCGTCGTTCTTGATGGAAAGCATGGGTACCACCTCGAGGAACTTTACCACGACCAGCATCGGACGCGTCGGACCTCATGGCACGACCAAACTGAGGTACTTCCGTTCTATTGTCATGACCCCAGAAGAATCCTCTATTGGGTACCATGGTTGGGTCTTGGCGAACGGGAGATTTTTTTCGTGATTGATTGAGCGCAGCTTCCGGTGGTGGCGCGACTACAGCCGTTGACGTTGGCACAGTGGAGGGTTTTGGGCGATCATCCTTCTTTGTGGAGTCCGCATCCATAGGGGCAGGCTTGACGGGAGAATTTAGTGGAAAGGATCGGGATGTTGGTGATTGACTGGTTTCGCGTCCGGTTTCTTGGGGCAAGTCTTGACTGTTACGCTGTTTTGGGCCAACATACAAGTCGTATCGTTCCTTGCCAACTGACGATACGGATGCTAGCTTGCTGGCATCGTGACTGTTGACCTTGTTGGTTGGCTGGGTTGATTGCTTGCACCCCGTGACGGTGGTTTTTGATGTCCTTTGTGCAGGTGGATTCTAATTACGGGAAGCAGCATCGGTGGATGGTTTCGTGGTACGCTTCAAGGTTGTTGATCGCACTTACATTGGTATTTCCAGATGCCGATGCGCTTCCATGACTGCGAATGGACGAGGTAGACGAAGCACCACTGTCGGATGGAATGGCAGCGTCTTCCTCGCACGCGTCGACGGGCCTTCTGGCTTTAGTGAATCTGGGACTCATGATTATGCTTTTATCGGTGCTGGTATATGCAGAGTTGCCGCGTTGTCTCGGTTCCGTGCAGGACGGAGTATTTTGCAGCCAGCCAGCCAAGCAATTAATCACCAAGCCCACCCACCCAATCAACCACGCACCCTTGCAGGGTTACACCACACCACACTCGGCATGCCCGTATGAGTATAAATTGTTCTGGCGTAATGTTACATCCAAAAGATGTCCGTGTCCTAACAGTGCCTTTCAGCCCAATCATGGCGGGACCAGTTGTGGAGGGGCAGCAGATGCTCTTCTTCCACGAGAGCTAGTCGCAGTATGAGCAGGGAGACCAGTCGGGACAGCTCGTGATCGCCGAGAATTGGGTTTGTGGCGCCATTGGTGAAGCATTGGGCCAGATAAGAGTCCAGGAAAGAGCAGATTTTGCCGGATTGGTGTATGAGGGTGGACCAGAAGACTACGAGGGAGGAGGCCCGATGGGAGTTTGTGAAGATGAGCAGCTCTTGAATGAGCGAATGACCGTCATGGGGCAGGGGCGGCAGAGCGATGTGGATGGCAGCGGATGGATGCATGGTGTGTCTAGATGGCATAGGTCGTTGTTGGGCTGAATGCGATTGCTTTGCAACAGAATAGAGTACGTTGCGCAAGATTATAGAGGTTTTTGGCTGGGGTCACGGATGATCGCTCCCATGCGACAGGCCACTTGACCAGCAAGTCCATGGCATTGGCTGCCCAACTGCTGCAATTATCGAAAGAGCGTTCATAGCATGCTGTGCCTTCTACAAAGGTTTTCTACAGGTGATCAAGCATCCCGCGCTCCGCTGCCAGCACGGCCTCGCCCTTTGATTGAGCAGATGCTTCAAATTTGTTACTAGTCATAAAATGGATTATGGATCAACGGAGGACCGCATCATGTATTGTCTGGGTGTTCTCGTTAGAGAATGAACTTGGGGCAGAGTGTTAATTACAGCCTACGTCGATAGCCAGACTATCTTTTCCTCTACCAACAGCTGATGTTGTAATGGCTGTTGGAGCAGTTGCTAGGATGACTGGCGCAGAGGGATTTTGTTCTCGCGATGCGATGGATGTGTATTCAGCTGTCGTGTGTCTGTGTGTGTGCAAAAGATGTGCCGTGCCGCCATAAGCATGCGGGCCTGCGGGGCTCTCACATACTCCCCGGCCTTCTTTTGAAGGCGTCCTCGACTTCGCTTAGCCGGAGGTAAATTGCAGGTAGTAATTACTGTTTGTGCAATTGCTTGTTTTTGCTGGTCCATGATGTTCAAGTAGGGCATATGGTGTTGATTTTGATGCATGTAGAGGTCAATTTTTACCAATTTTTACAGAAGCTAAAACGTATCTTCCCTGATGGTGGCACCGTATTTCACATCCAAGAAGTGCCCCTGTTGTATGGAGTTTGTGGAGATGCCAGCTATGCGCCGCTTGTATTGCCGTCGTTGCAACAAGTGGTATCACAGAGATGTGATGGCAGCTGACAATATGGTTAATATTGTCAGGGGGTACCTGGAACATGATGAAAGGCCCACCTACTTGAAGCCGCCTTCCATGGACAAGAATGCCCCTATGAAGCGGAAGGCTGATGAAGGCGGTACATCCCGGGCTGGCCCGAGCAAGAGTCGAAAGACTCGCTAGGCGGATTGAAAATTCGCGAAACATTGGCCTACGTAAGTGGAATCATTTCCATGATGCAAGTTCCATGATGTTGTTTGGTTGCTAACAGTACGATGGTCAACCAGGGGCCCCTGTGCCAGTCTTTGCGAAGAAAGCACATATCAACAGCAGCCGAACAATATGTATCACACCTTCTAATGGGACGGATGTCATTGTATAAATATTTAAACTCTATGTAACGAATCTACGCGAGATTGTTACGTAATACGCCTACCGCGAGAGCATTGTTGTGCAAGCTGTGAGGGTCACTGTTGTACAACACAGGACACAAACTTGACAACAATCAAGGGTAGACAACAACAAGTCGAGGGTGGAACTACACTTGAGCAAGTAGTTAGATACTATGTGAGTATCTGGTGGGACTGTGGCTCCATATCGCATTGAGGCGATATGTCTAAAACTACAACACATTGAGGTGTTGTTACACTCTATATGGTTTCTATATATAGCAAACGGCTGGAAAGCACGCAAGTGTAACTACGTCATTATAAACGAGGGACAATCATACGTACATTCACTCATCATGCGATTCAAGACAAAGGTCATAAATGCGCCTATCTTCGAGAGTACGCCTGGCGTTTAAAAGTGGTTGCAAAGTTACTAAACGGGACGTTTGATGTGTAGAGATGTGCCAGAGCCTAGAGCGACTAGCAAAAGCAGTGAGCATTAATGTCTGTCTGCTTGATACAGTGGAGACGATGCTGAGTATTGCTGGAATGGGTCGTAGTGGGTCCTACGACTGACATCAGATCGCACACACTTTATTGTTGCGAAACCGGATGTCGACTCTGGCTTACAAGTATGGGGACAGATCATTTCAGTGAAGTATCTATCATAGTTGGTAGCTCCCACCGCTAAAGCTTTGCATCATACCAGTTGACTCACGCATGGCAGAACCAACAGGACGTAATTTTTGAAGAAATGAAAATAGAATCAGCCAACAACAATGAAATATGGTTGGAAGTCTCTGGTGAATTTCTACACAAGGCACTGAAGTCGTCGGAACGGGCTAACGATGTGACGTTGAAATTGACAAAGAAGGATGACTTGCCTGTTCTGAGCTTCATATGTCAAAATCAAGTATGCGGAATGGTCTGCCGAGTCCTTTTAATGTGAAGGTTTTATAATTGTGATAGTTTTTGAGCGCTGACGGTTTGGTCTTACGTAGAGTCGGACGGGGAAGACATTGACGGTGGTTCAAGATGTGCCTGTGCGAGTTATGACACCGCAACAAACGAGGGAATTGACAGAGCCTGTGTTTGGGAATGCTGATGTGAGTAGTTTTACACTCAGTAACGTTTCATTTGAGGAAGATTCACAAGCAGGAGTGTGCCGGTAATAAAAATCTCACAGTGGACTCAACGCACTGCAGGTCTACATCATATTGCCAGCACTTTCTAATGTTCGAGCCATAACAGATAGGATGAAATCACTCAGTGCATTTGTGACAATCGCAGCCAACAACTCTGGCGATTTCATCATGAAGGTGGCGGAGAACAAAGTAAAAGTTGAGACTGTGTTCAAAGAGCTAATCAATCCGGAACTTGGTAAGAGTACTCATTATGATTGTCGCCCATCACCTTTTTGGGGTTGTAGTGACAGTGGAAAAATAGATGCATCACAAGCTCAATTATCACAAGAACCAAGTGTAAATCGAAATCCAGCATTGTTTGCCGAAGCACGTGTCGATGTGCGAGACTTTCAAAAGTTTCTGCAATCCTATGTGGTGAATCCCAGCCAAGTTGTATGCTGTACGTAGATAGACATGGGACATGGTGCCAAGATTCAGTCTTATTTTCTGAGGTACCTTGCGTTACGGAATAGGTATATTGGACAAGAGGGGATTAGTGCTGTATGTCTATGTCAGCACAGATGGAATGAATCCGCATCAATGTGGATCTTTGACGTATTATATGGTTGCTAAGCGTGAGAACTAGCTGGAATAACTGTAAGGATCTTTTCAGCGAAATTGACGTAGTTACTTTGAGCATAGTGCGAACATGGCGCAAAGATAGTTTGTGATGCTGTATATTTACCAGTAAGCATCATTTGCCAGGCGTTCTGGGTGACAAGTAATGTCTGGGATGCGCATCATAAAAGTACACGGTTGAACGTCATCAATCAAAGCTTTGGCGTCACGCCCAATTGGATGTAGCTGGTGATTTTTGAGGGAGAATTTAGCTAATGACAATTGAATTCGTTTGATTCCGCTTGACTTTCTCTCTTCAATATACATATATGTCATCTGTGCATCAAGCATCCGCCGGATGATCAATCCAAACATCGTGATCGAATGCTCATTCGGACACTCTGCACATACGCACTCGGAGCCGCCCAAGATATCCACTGCAATCCAAGCTTGCAATCCGAATCCGCCAATACGCCACCACCGCCATGCGAGACCCATCCTCATGCACGAATTCAGACGAGGTCCATACAACGCACATGCACATCAGTCTAACGGCGGATTTTCAGAAACGAATACTTCGTGACGCATCAGTCACCCTCCATGTGAAAGCCATCACGGATGCTGTATCAAGTATGTCATTGGACACGTCATTCTTGAATATCAAGAGTGTCACACACGGTCATCAGCCACTCCAGGTAAGTACTCCGAAAGGGTACAAGGAGCGTGCGGAATATTCTGCATTCGTGCGGAACACGAGTGAATCGCCTCCGTCATTCAATTTTTTTTGGTTTTTGTGCTGTGATCGCGAACGTTCCGGGACTAGACCTAACTCAGTTCCCGTACGACAAGTTCCACGTAGCTCCAAGGCATAAAGTGTTTGGATCTGAACTCAAAATTCAACTCGCAGAACCACTTTCAGCTGGATCCACTACCACCTTCACCATTGTCTACGAAACAACTGAAAATTGTACAGCTGCTCAATGGTTGGAGCCATCCATGACTGTTGGTAAAAAGTATCCATACATGTTTACCCAGTGTCAGGTACATACTGCTTGGGTAACCAAGAAGAACGCACGCGACTGGTACTGATGTCGATGCATATAATCTAGGCCATCCACGCTCGCTCTCTTGTTCCATGTCAAGATACACCAGGGGTCAAAGCCACATATTCCGCGGAAATAACCGCACCATCGCAATTCCGAGCTTTAATGTCTGCGATTCCTGAAGACGAGGTAGAAGACACGGCAGCACAAACCAAAACATGGAAGTTTAAGCAACCTATTCCTATTCCATCTTATTTGATTGCTATCGCCATTGGGAATATTGTAGGGAAACAGATAGGTATATACTGCACGTTTCAAATTTATTCCTTGTGTCACTCTGTATAGTACGATTTTTAACACTTGTGTTTCTAACAGGACCTAGAAGTACAGTTTGGTCGGAACCTGAGATTGTAGATGCTGCAGCCTGGGAGGTGCGACATACGTTTTAAGCTGTCTTCCCTCTCAAATGATCATGCCCTCTAACCTCTCTGTTCCTGTTAGTTCCTTGATACGGAGAAGTTCGTTGCTGCAGGAGAGAGCCTTCTCACGCCGTATGTCTGGGGTCGTTATGATTTGTTGGTACTACCACCAAGCTTCCCGTATGGAGGAATGGAGAATTGTTGTCTGACCTTCGTGACTCCTACGTTATTGGCGGGTGATCGATCTTTGCAGGATGTCGTGGCCCATGAGGTACGGCTTCAAAGTCATTTTCAAGGCGTCAAGATCTTCTTTTCATTGCATAGATCAGTCATTCATGGATGGGTAATCTGGTGACTCCTCACGATTGGCAGCATTTTTGGTACGTGCTCCTACAATGACTACCCTGATTCCTGGTAGAGCAAACAGCAAACTCTGACGAACTGATACCACTAGGCTGAATGAAGGCTGTGCGTCCCCAACGTCTTTCAAAATGCGCAAATATCTCTGACAACAGTGGCAATGTAGTTACGATGTTCATAGAACGCAAAATCACTGGAAGAATTCACGGCAACGAGGAAGCGGAATTCTCAGCTATAATAGGTACTTGCAACGATATTCATGGCTCCCTAGTTCACAAATATCACGCGCTGTTCCACACGCTAGGATACAAGGCATTACAAGAATCCATCGATCATTTCGATGAAATCAAACGGCCCGAACTTTCGGCACTTTTACCCGATTTAACTGGTGGTGTCGATCCGGACGACGTCTTTTCATCAGTACCATATGAAAAGGGATACAATTTACTGTATTACCTTGAAAGTATTTTGGGGAAAGGTGATCACATGGAGCGTTATATGAAAGGTATGATTAACTTGTCTCAAAAGTCGTGATATGTCCTCCAAGCTGACACCGTCGAACTAGCCCATGTCGAAAAGTTCTCACATACATCAATAACCACTGACGATTTCAAAACCTTTTTCTACGAATTCTTTGCTGAAAAGAAGGATGTATTGAACAAGGTTGACTGGCAAGCTTGGTTACATGGTACCGGAATGCCACCAGTGAAGAACGAGTTTGATCAAACGCTAGCCAAAGCATGTGATGAACTGTTGAAAAAGGTGGAATCAGCGAGGACGAACTCACGAGTCAAGTTTGAGAAACCAGAGTTCGAGGCTTTCTCGCCTAGCCAAAAAAGTAAGCCACGCATTTGCTCGTCAGATCGGTCCTCGGTTGAGTCACATCAAAGGTCAATAGTGGTGTTCCTGGAAAAACTTTTACAAATGCCACCATATTCACACAGCATCCTTGAGTCTCTGGGGTCTGCCTACTCACTTGACGTCGTGCAAAACGCCGAAATTAAGTTCAGGTATACCTTGTCGGCATTTGTGTCTACCGTTCAATCAATCACAATCCTTACTCCCAGGTGGTGCTGGCTTTGCCTCAAAGCATCCTACAAACCAATCTACACGATAGTGGCCACTTTCTTGGGACAAGTCGGACGCATGAAATACGTTCGACCTCTGTACCGAGCCTTGTTTAAGGCTGATGACGGTGGAAAAGACTTGGCTATTGAGACGTTTAATAAAAATAGAGCGTTTTATCATCCCATCTGTAGGGATATGGTACAGAAGGTATGGTGCGGTAGAAATGGTACTGTCTACCACGAAGGACCTAAGCACTTTACATGAACCTCATCATAGGACTTGGGATTGACTTCATCTGTATAGTTGTTACATGTAAAGCCGCAAGGATGCACGAGATTTACAGTACTACAAACATATTGCCATGAACTAAACGTATGGTGTAAAAGCTACTACCAACTTCAATAGATTGTCGTATGCGTCGGTACTGATTCGCGGTACAAGCAACGGGCTTACGTCTTCTAGCGCCGACCGTAGAAACCACACGACGCAAAGCTCTTCAGCTTGCAAGTAAGAAGACAACCTTTCACAATTGATGCATGTTAGACTCCCTTTACCTTACAGTCGGGAGGAGCTACATACCTGACTACCATTCATCGGGAGGAACGGCAGTCCAAGCAGCATGCAACCATGGAGGAAGCATGTACTCCTGCACAACACCGCGCGTCAGGCAGTATGAATAAAAGTTAGCATTCATGTGCTGCCTACTATTCCTATCCCGGTGCACAATAACTCGCGGTTGCGGTTGCGGTTGTACATCTTGAACACCTCCAGCAGGATGAACAAAGAGAGCCGGAGAAGTATCAGTTTTCAATCTCCAAACAGTGCTTGGAACTATACAGTGTGACATATGAGACATGGACAAGGGATATCCTGAGATAAAAACGTAAACACATACCTAGCTGTGCATCAGGGCAAAATGAGGTTGCGTGAGATGGCCAACCAGCCCCGTCATCCTCGTAGCAGTACAATGTCTTTTTGTGTGCCGTGCTGACAGGAAACGCCCCCTCATGAGACCTGAAGTCTCGACGCTTCTTTCTATCAGGCAATGGGTAATGGGTGTTATTACCATAGTTG
>QEAN01000148.1:32310-44553 GCA_006535955.1 Synchytrium endobioticum | reverse complement strand
TATCAAATTTCAACTGTATACCTTATCTAGGTACGCTTGATAATACCGATGTATCACGCGGATGGTTATTGTGCCAGTACGAACACCGTATTCGAGTATTTGGGCCGCTACTGGCACGGCTCGCCAGCAATTTACGATGCGAACGAATGGAACGAGTGGACAAAGAAAACTTTTGGGGCGCTGTATGAGGAGACCATGGTAGGAAACAAAAAATAGAGGCTCTTGGATATACTGTCATCTATATTTGGGAAGAAGATTGGAAAAAACATATAAGAGCGGTTCGACAAATTCAGAGGGCCTGGAGGAATTTCAAAAACCTCAAACGTCGTCGAGCTGGCAGGTCAATCAAATAAAGGTATCCAAGCTTCAAAAAGAGTCTTTAAATTGTAGCTCTCTCGAATGCATTTCATGCCGTACCTACACGTACAATACGATGTGCATTCTGAAGGCAAAATGTCTTCTTTCGACGCGTGGCCTCGCACGCGATGGCACACGTGAGGTGTGTGTGCCAGCACGCCGGGCTCGCGACATGCGATCGCTTGGATGCGTCGCAGCGGCCGTGAGAAGTATGGCGGTGCTTTGCTGCCCCCGTCGGGCCTCGATATGACTGCCTGGCCGCCTGGCCGCCTGTCGCCATCCCGGCCCCATACGTCTCCACCATCCATCCATCCATCCATATTCACAGGACCACAACCACTCGGACCAGCCACTAGACCTGAACAGAGGCTCCCCATACAGCCCACTCCACCCCGCCCCCTCTGTATATACTCTACTGCCTCTTCATCTCTCCCGAGCACTATGGATCCCTCTCGTCGTCTCATCATATCGTGCTTTCTCGCAGGGCTGGCAATAGAAGCCAATGCCGCACTATTCTTCTCCACCGTGGTATTCATACCATACAACCATACGGTATATCGCTGGTTGGAACCGCCCACTCTCCCTGAAACTGCGCCCCGTAAGGACCCATTGACACAGTGCAGTACTCGTACTGGATGAGGAGGAAAACTCACATGAACCTGTCAATTAGCCTACTCGAAAGCAGTGGAAATCGGCGTCGTCGGCGCTAATCAGGCAACTCTGAGTTTGACCAGTCAGGTTTGGGTAGGTCGTCTAAATCTTCCTCTACCAAACACCTAAAAAAAACTTATGCTAAGCCGTATATTAAAACCATCTAGGGAGCGACATACTACTTTGGTGGAGCTACCTGTACTGATACTATCATTCCCTCATTAACCCCCGATCACTACAAGGTTGCTGCTTTCCTTCTGTTACCATGGCCCAGTGGGTCTGGCAAATGCTCCGAAGCTGAATTGTTTGCTAGGGCTCTATCATACTGTGGGTGTGCTGTCGTAGTAAGCCTAGCAGCAACGACCCGATCCACGTTGCCTGTAGCATGTCAGGCTACCATCATATTCACAATTAACACATCTTCACCAACTCCTTAGCTGCTCAATCCATATTCTTTGCATACGATGGAGCCCCATCCGACTACAGTGCAGCAATTGATTCAGCAATCAGAAACACCAGTATCGATGTCCCATTAGTCGGAATAGGACGCACCGATCTCACCCAAATGGCAACCGCCATGCAGTACTATTCCAACATGGGCACAGTTTCCCAGTCCACCACTGCATTCGATTATGCAACATACGGTTCAAACCCCCAATCTGTACCGGGTTATCTTGCTTTAGCAGCTGTGTTGAATCCATCGGCTTCCAGCCCTTCATTACTACTCCAATTCTTTCTATCTTTTGTTGCAGGAGTTGTATGCGTAGGTCTCCCGTGTATATCCAGTGTGCATCTGCTCGCACGACACCGACGTCGACAGTTGCAAGCTGAATTAGCAGCTAACGGGATAACTTCATTGAGCGTGGGTAAACCGACACTTGATGCTATTGATCTAGAAGCCTTGCCTGTTAAGGAGTACCATCCGAAGAATAAGGGGGGATTAGTCGATCCCGTTGGAGTTTCCAGTAATGTTCCCTTGAGTGCCATGGAGGTTATCGCCATGGATAGAATCAAGCCTAGACCCTCAGCTAGCAAGAATATTGTAAAGTCTGGTAATGACCAAGCCGCCCCTTTAGCTGCACAGACGGAATCAAGTATGCTTTCACCACTAAGCATGCAGCCCCTAACGATGGAATTAGAATATCCTACAACCGCATCTATGAGTCCTATGTCCGCTGCATCTCAAGAACACAATCAAGTAGTCCTCAATGACCTCAATTCTCCTGTTCCTGATGCCATATCTCCCACACAACAACATCATCGTAGAACATCGACGCTTTCATTGAATTTTGTGAAAGACAAGATCAAGAACGCGGATGGAGACGGTGCATCCATCGTTTCGGATGCGCCGAGCATTGAGTCTTGTACTATTTGTATAGAATCATTTGAGGATGGAGAGCAAGTCAGAGTTCTGCCATGTAATCATTTCTTCCACGCCCATTGGTACGTATTCGTCGTTGTTATGTGTTGCTTGTATTCGGTGGTACCTGTTTTTCAACTCGTGCTACTTTACGTTGCGACGTCTCGCGCTCGGTGGCGCCACGCTAGAGTTTAACAGGAACCCCTTTTTCACTAATTAGTGTCGATACATGGCTGAAAGAACGAGCTGCGGAGTGTCCCATTTGCAGAGTGGAAGGTACGTTCACTTTTCCTATCGTATCCAAGTCACCCCATCCAATTCCCTTGTAACAATAGTAAAACCAGCACGTGCCTCCTTCTCCTCGGTCCGTCATCATATACCGGTAGACCAAGACTATATTCATCACGCAGATGAACAGACACATGACATTCTTTCATCTTCTGTACCTCCGCAAGCATCTGCCATGTTGACGAGTATATCAGATGATGGATCATCACCACTAATAGGCGGTGGTAGCGGTATTTACCTGGAGGAGGTTTTGAACGATTCGAGTGATCGCGCTTCGCCGGTGAATGGAGAGAATGGTGGGAAGGGAAAGTTGGTTGTCTGAAGGACAAAGGCGATACCTAATGATGATATGTAGCGGAGCTTAATGCTTTGGCTGTCTAATTTTACTTACCTGCATAATATCTTGTGTCGTAGTTTTAGAGACATTATCTTTTTAATTGGTTTTTGCAAGTCTTGGTGAAAATGAATAAACCGTAAACTTTATAAAGGTTAAAGCGTAAAGGCACTTGAAGGAACTTGCCCAGGAGAATGCCAAGCAATCGCCTACGCGGGCTGTCCCCTCGGGGGAGGGTATACGTTGCTCTAATTGCCAAAGTTGTGGTCCTCACCCAACGGCCCGGGTGCCCTGGCCGGTACGCATTGCAGCTGCTTTCGTGTCGCTGGCGCTTCTCTGTATTATCTTACATTGAGAGGGTCGGCACCACGCCCAGTTCGCTGCAGGGCGTTATACTGTTGTAGTCGGGTTGGTGTGGACGATAGGAAGTTGATATGTATGTATCGCTGGATGAATACGCTGTATTGATGTATGGATGCGATGTGTATTCTTGTTGTGTAGATTGCTATACCTTACGTGTTACACCTAGTTGTTGTCAATGACATGCCACGTGCCTCCGGGTTCACCTTGTCGCCCATAACATCCAAGCATCCCTATCACCTGCTGTACGACAAGCCCTCCGAAAGTGTATCGGTTACTAAGGGACATTGCTTGACGAACAACGCTAACACCTCATATTGTATGTTTAGATGATGTATGAATTTCATAGAATGGGGACTTTCCGAATTTCCATACTGAGTGATACTAGATAATACAATTTTATGATAAATTTGCCCTTCAAAACATGTGGGGTTTGTGAGACGAGGGGCCCGCCATCAGTGTTGCCCTACAGCACTGGCGCCAGCACAAGAGTTCCCATTTGTCGAATTTCCTGGACTGCCGGATTTACCAGAGGCCACATTGCGACTTGGCTGAACAGGAGGTAACAAGTCCTGGCTGGAAGCACCGGCAATACTCATCTTTCGTAACGAGTCCATGACGTCGTCCGGGTTCTCTCTGGCCGGCCCAGGTACTAGTGTACCAGGCAAAGCTGACTCTTCAAATGTACCCTCGATGCCTTCAGTCCCATCTTCGGATTCAAACGTCTCTTTGATTTTCGGTGATCCAGGTGCTGATGCTGGTCGAGCTACTTTCTTTCCTGGTTTTACCACTGCTTCACCTTGTTGACCATGGTTTTTATCGTGCTGATGATTGTTATAATGATCTGTGACTTGACTACTGCCTACATAGTTATTACCCTTTTCTAAAACATCTGGCACACCGCCAGTATCGCCATGATGGACCGAAGATGATTCGAATAGTTCATCATCCTCAATTTCGGAATCTGATGCCCATTCATCACGTTCAGCTATATCAGGCCACTTACGACGAATCGCCACCCATCTTGCCTTCATGTATTCGTACCCTAATCGTTTCCAATCCAGTAAATCAGATAAACGTTCTGTACGGTTTCGTTGGTTAATTCTTTGACGTCTAGATTTCTGACAGAAATCCATCATATGATCGGCTAGTTGTTGCACAGACTCTTCGACGGATTTGAGACGGCGATCTACAATGTAGATACCATAGTCCTCTGGATGGTTGATCATTTCCGCCATAAAGCAACCGAATCCCGATAGGTTGGTGGTGATTGATGGTACTCCCATGACAGTACATTCGGCTATCTTTCGCAAAATTAGGATGTTTCGAATTAAGCAAGCAAAAGCACCTTTGCTGTGCGAGTTTTACCTGGTGTGTAACCCCTACAATTGCAAACATTCAATAATATCAAGAAACATTCGCAGCAGGGATGAAAGTGTCATCACAACCGCCAAAACTCTATTACGTACCATGGTTCGTAGTATGACGGAAAGACACCCAGATGGCAACCACGAACAAACTCTTCATAGTCCATAGGCATCAATGGATTATTCTGCGACAAAAACTCTGGGTGGAAGACAACCTTGACACGATCAGCCGAAGAGTTGAAGAGGTGGACAGTTCGTACTTGGTTGAGAATTGGATCATGTGAATCATCTGCCATGTTATGGGTTACTATAGGTGGCAGTGTATTTCGTTGAAGAGCAAAGATGCGACGTTTCAAGGCTATTTGATTATTGCTCGACAGTAAGGACTGGGAATCTGGTAACTTGCCCCTATAATGAGATGTTATTGGTGCGGAGCAAGAAATCGGCTACATTGGCTAGACTGCGCTTCTTTAGCAAAGGTTCGGCTAGCATCTAGTCAGCCTACCTTGTCGCAGACTCAAATATCCTCGAGCCGATATCACGCTGGACATCCGCCACGGTATCTCGAAGCTGTTTCATGACTGCTTGGCCTTTGAGTGCCTCAACCGTGTATGAATGTGTAGCTGCTGGCATGATGATAAAAGCTACAACAGTCATTGGAGAGTTGCAATGCTTCAACTTGGCATTTAATCCTAAAATGGAAAAACTGCCTCAATACTTTGATGAGGCACAAAAGTGATTGACCAAGCAAATAATACCAGTGCAAGATTCTCGAAGAAGCAGCGTACTTACGTGCTAATGATTCAACAAACATGTCAACACCCTTGTTTCTAAATTCATATCGTCCAGCGGTGAAGAAGTACAACGTGTTGTCTAAATCAAAGTCTTGATGACCATAGAAATGGCCTCGTACAAATTCGTGGATTTTGTCCTTGGCACGAGCATGCAGATTTTGAAATTCATGTAATGCAGCAAATTTGACTACGTTCAAACCATTAGGCAATACACCATCTGGCTTCCGTTTCAGCAGCCATTCAGCTTCATATGCTGTGATATGAGAAACCGTGGTGAAAACATCGGCACAGTGCGCTGCTGCTCTTTCGATGCAGTATCGATGGTATATGCCACGTTTACCTGCTTCCGAATCGACATTAAAATGACGTAGATTGTTGTAAAAATCAACATCTCCGGCGCACAAGTATCGCCCCAACAGTGTGGCGTGGGTGGTGAAAATGGTGGCTATATGCATGGCTCGTTTACGTATCAATATCAATGCTACACCTGCTAGCCATTCATGGAAGTGAGCTATGACCACTGGATGCGGGTAACCTGGTTTTCCATCTGGCTGGATAGCGGGTCGATGCTGAATTGGTTGGTTGAGGGATTTCAGAGAGTGGTAAAAATGGATGAGAACAAAGTTGACGGTACACCGGTCATCGGCGGACAGACACGTCAGTTGACAGGCCTGCTTACCAGCTGTTCCAGGTGATAGATGACTTCTCCTAGAAACCAGGCCACTAGATAGCCAAACACAACGGCTTCATTGGTCTCGGCATCATCAGATGGTGACGGAACTCCAGCAATGTTCCATAAATCAGATTTCCATTCATTCATACGATCATGACCCGATGCAAGCTCCAGTAGCAAAACGTAGGGTGCACCTTCAACCAGCCATCTACCGAATACATATCTTACACCTCGCGATTTCAAAGCAGTGAGGGTGCGCCTTAGTGCTTCCCATGGTGGGTCATCAACAACTTCAACTTCCATTTTGGCAGTTGCCCAAGCTAATGGACCGATCAGTACATAACGATCACCGTATTCCTCGACTGTAACCGGACACTTTGTTTTGATGACAGTATATATACCACCGACTAGTTATTGAAGCGAGGGTTTGATCGGAAGTCAACAGCATCGAGCCTAGATCGAGGTAACGTTGCTATCCTACCTTTGTTTGCGACTTCGAAAGCGCACTCAAACAGTATCGGTTTATTGGCATCGTAAGGCGGTCGTCCTAAGTCTGCTGTCGCCATGCTCTGTTCACAGAAAAAGTTTTAAAGTTTGGGACTTGTGTTAGTTGATGGCCTGACGTTCGGCGACTCCGATGATTCTGCGGAATGTAGCACATGCTGTACAATAGCTCCACCAAAATGCACGATGAGTATAATCTCATCACTAAAATCCTGACTTCCCATACGGTAAATCGCTTCCTCACAAAGACGATCCACAAGCAACGAATGGCACTTCACCGAATACGACTCGTCGGAGGCTCTGTATGGTGGCGCACTTACTTGGTAGCTTGCTCGTGGAAGCCGCACTTGGATAATGAAGTGATTAGAGTTCTGCAGTTTTTGTTTGTTGCGCTTGCACGGTGCGCACAGCCGGAATGAAAAAGCTCGATGTGGGCTCAATGACGCGCGGTACCATCGGAAACTTGTTCACTCAGGACAATAGCTTCAGCAGGTACGTGCTTTGGGTATTATGGGTGGAATGGGCAATCCAACCAGATACATTGCACCAGTCACTCCAAAAGTCCAACTAAAGCTAACAATAGGAAAATACATGTTTACTACAAATCCTGACAAGCACGCTGTTTCACTGTCTCTAGATCGTGCGTGGTGATTTACAGATACTACACCGTTTCGAACTGGCGGATTTGCTTAGAACGAGCGTTGATGCACAAGTATACCAAAAAGTATCCATACTTGAGAGATCTTGAAACAAAGCGTGTGGTTGAGTTCCAAAGTATATGCTTTCCAGGACTTTCCATCAGGCTGTTCTTGTTCTTTCTAGCAGAAATAAATATAGTGTCAAACTTGGATTCGCCAAGTATAACCGCCCTAGCAGTTTTGCTACCGTTGCCTCTGATGGTTCATGATTTGAACCTGTCATGTAAGCCGCGCTTGAACCCTAAGGAGTCGTTAATACTGCTGAACCTTCTCGTCATCACAGCTAACCCAATTGGAGAAGCTGGTGCAGCAGTGCTTGTCAAGGGACTAACCTCAAATACTTCGTTGGAGAGATTGTATCTCTCGAGTATGTTGCTCATGACACCCGTTACCGTTGTCGCTTTTCTAAACAAATGTGCCCTTCAGATCGTCACCTTGAGGATACTGGATTGAAAAGCATTGTCGAGTTTCTCTCGACGAATTCGCATCTGGAAGAGCTGTATCTATCACGTAGGTTCATATTCATCCTTGTTACGCGGGAACAATCGCTAGATAATTGGACTGGATAAACTGGGCCTGCAACCAGAGAATGGATTGGGTAACATTAGCGCAAACATTCTGGCGACTGTTTTATCGAAAAATACCAAACTGAAAGTGCTTGGACTTGCTGGTATGTCGTGGCAGAAATCGACATTCATGACCCGGGCGAATTTCCAAGGCGAAAAAAAGCAGAAAATCGAATCGGCGATGAAGGAGCTAGATCGTTAGCCGATACAGCTAAATCATCAAGTAGTGGATTAGCATTATTATACCGCATAAGTATGTGCCCAAAGTACACTGTACAATACAGGGGTCAAACCGATGAAATCCAATCACTTTGCTAACTCACACTTCGTCGCATCGCAGAAAACGAAATAACAGATACCGGAGCGAATGCATTAGCCAGAACTTTTAACAGCATAAATTTATCAAGGACACCACGCGCGAAGGTGTTTCTATACGGAAATGATGTGAGGGACGCTAGTCTCAAAAGCGATGCTGTATACTTGTAATAGTCATAAATTTTGTCGTATCTGATGAAAGTGGCTTACATGCTCGTAATCCTTGAGCACGATGGACAATAGGGGTCGTAATCCTTGATGAGTCCTACATCGTTTACATTTTTGTCAAACTGGTCTTTCAGCATGCCACGTTACTTTGAAAACTGGAGCCGGACATATTCCTGCGTCGCATCATACCATATAGTAGCCAAGAGCGAGCACCAAGTCATACAAGCCATTGAGCTGGCTCGATCAGTACGAAAACCACTACGAGTTGTTGGGACAGGCCATTCTCCATCAGATATAGCATGCACTTCCGGCATTCTTCTGAGCCTGGATGGAATGAATAAAGTTCTCAAAGTATGTCCTCTGATCTCTGCTCTATATTGGTTTCACGGGAGATGAAGGTGAATTTCGTGTCACACTGTCATGTCTCTGAGCATTATACTATAGCGCCAAGGCTGTTCTCATTGTACACCTCATGAATATGATTAGGTCGACACAGAACAGAACGAAATCACGGTACAAGCTGGAATGAAGTTATGGGAGTTGAATGAGGTTCTCCACAAACTGGGATGGGCATTTCCGAATTTGGGGTCTATAACCGAACAGTCAATAGCTGGAGCCATATCTACTGGTATGATGCTCGATACCATGGTGTTTGTCGCTGTGCAATAATCTGATGATGAGTCTGGCTAATAGCAACTCACGGCACTGGACTCAATTTTGGGAATGTGTCCACAGCGGTAGGTGCCACCAGATGAAGCTAAGGCAACGGTGTTAGCCTTGACACTTTCCAAGTTCTAGGTAGTTGAGCTGACGATGATAACGGCCACGGGCGAAACCGTAGTTGCCAATTCGCATGTAGACGCCACCTTTTTCTCCGCAGCGGTTTGCTCATTAGGAGCTTTAGGAGTGATAACGAGAGTCACCCTCAAATGTTCCAATGCTTTTAAACTCAAAGCTTATCAAGAAGGTGTGAAATTCGACTACTTGATGGACCGCTTTGAAGAGCTAGCTGCGTCTGCGGAACATGTACGCTTTCATTGGTTTCCTTTGACCGACGACATTGCCATTTGGAGAGCGTCAAAGACGACTGAGGTAAAGTCTGTCATTCGAATATTCATCGGTTTTTTTTCGCTTGACTTCTGGTGCCACCGTAGGAACGGAATCCGCTACAACGAAGTTGGTACCATGACAAATTATGTGGCTACTACCTTTACGAAGCAGCTCTCTACCTGTCGGCATTTATCCCGTCCATAACACCACATATAAATCGAGCACACTGTCGCCTAGAAGCCGCGAAAAAGTGGCCTACGTAAGTGGAATCATTTCCATGATGCAAGTTCCATGATGTTGTTTGGTTGCTAACAGCACGATGGTCGAATAGGGGCCCAGAAGCCGGTCCACGACATCTGATAGACGACAGTTTCAGAGTCTTTGCAATGGAATGCCTATTCAGACAATACGTGAACGAATGGGCTTTAGACCGCAAAGATGCGCCGAGCGCATTGCGAATGCTGAAAACGATGATTGAGGAAAAGAAGTGGATGGTTCATGCTCCTGTCGAAATACGACTTGCGCAGAAGGATGATATCATGCTGTCCCCCGCCACCGGAAGGGACACATGTTATATTGGAGTGATTATGTACAAGTGTGTGCTTGTGTGTCTCAAAATGCCCTTACCTTTCCATGACTGATGTCTGTGCAATTAGACCTTATGAACACACAATACCATATTCTGATTACTGGGAGGGGTATGAAAGCATCATGAAGTCATTGGGCGGAAGGCCTCATTGGGCGAAAGTCAGTGTTGTGGAAACAAATATTAGTTTGAACTCAACACTGATATCCATACCCGCTAGGCATTTAAACTTGGGCCAGTAGAGCTAGCACGAGTATATCCACGCTTCACTGAGTTTGTGGGCTTGGTTAAAAAGATGGATCCCGAGGGAATATTTGCAAATGATTACATTCGCCGACACATACTAGGACAACCTGCGACATCAACTCTAATATCTGCCTCCAAACTGTAGCTGTGTAGTATTAACATAAAAATAGATAATAAAGTAGTATCTAGACAAAGCGAAAGACTATGTTTGTCAAATGGAAAATCCGAAGACGTTTACTATGACATACATTGTCTTCGAATCGTATTTGTATGTTACTGACCCTATTATACGAATCCATATTCAGCTACGCAAACAGGACTGATTCCTCATACGCACATACCATCTGTTGTAGCATCCCAATAGCAAGATGAGGCAGCATGAAGACCAGCACCATTCTTCTGCATGACGGTACATGTTACTAGTTGCGATGTCCTGTCAGCATTGACCTGCCCAGCCACCACTTCATCAACCGATCGCAGCTTGTACAGATAGCTACCTATATATTTGAAGGGCCTATTCAAACCGCTCAATTTCTTCAAGCATTGTTCAATAACATTGCTATTCCATTGAGCCACTTTGCCATGATGATATGCCGCGTTCTGTATCGTGGATTCTATAGACTATGCAGTGAGTAAAATGAGATAAAATGTGTAGGAATCATGTAAAAGAATGATATGATAACGTATCTTACTTCCTTTACTATGTTTGTGACGTCTTCAGCCACGAACGCTTTCTGTGTTTGAATGAATTGGATGTTGGTAATTTCAAATGACACAAGCATTCACGATCAACGGCATATCATGATCAATCTGTACGCCTCATGCTGATGCCAGATCTACCCGCAATCGTGACATGACGGTTCTTTTCGTGGAAAGAACTGGCATTCTTCGTTTGACATGATGCAACTAGTTGTGTTGTTGACAAGAGCTCCAGGATTCAATAGCGACGACGACTTGTGATAATCCTAATTCCATACTTCAGCGCCGTATCTGTCTTACCTCCTCATTTATCTCATCCATTTTGATCAAGAAGCAAGGATAAGTGGGGCAAGGAAAGTGCAGTCACTGACACAATCTTGTTTATTGGAGACCTAACTCAAGAACTGGAGTATGATTCAGTCAAGTAGTCAGATATATTTTGATAAATGCCATTATTACCATAAATAATGATAAATGTTATAATTCGTCTCTCCTCTTACCTGGAGTATGATTCAGTCAAGTAGTGAGAGTTTAGCAAGTTGAGGAAAAAACACTGACGATGATTATAGTAAATCATAATCCAGATATCCCAACTACATTTGTTTTATATATATATATACATAATGATGAATTGAATGACACGATTCGTGTCAGACACTATCGGCATACGCTGAGGGGGTTGGATTGTGGATTGGAAGTTTTTTTTTGACATAAAGTTTAATTGGTACCTCATTGATGGGCCAATTTGAATGTCACCAATATATGTGACTATACTACAAGTAGGTAAAAATGCAAACCCAATGCACCCGACGGTTTTGTGAAATTGACGTAAACCAAAAAAGGGGTGTCGATCTAGTAACCTGAATTCAATCCATTGGTAATGAACGCTACAGGCGAGCTCCCGATAATTCTTCGATTCCGTTAGTTCAATGTGAAAAGTCGTGGTTCGTTAAAAGTAGATGCAACATACGGTGAGGACGAACAATAGGACTAACGTAGTAGAATAGACACAATATATCCTTAGTCCACCTCGTGAAGGAGCGTTTGATTGTTCCATCCGTCCCGTCGTGTGTACTATATAATGCCTGTCTGCCGTCTTCCTTTCTCCCCGCCTTTTCTGTGCATCTTTGTAGAAAGAGACATAAAAGCGAGACCGTCGAGTACGTTAGCAACGACAAATGCCACTTATGACACGCGCGTGTATGGCCACGGCACCCAGGCCACGTT